>OMLP01029356.1:0-11079 GCA_900302685.1 Spondyliosoma cantharus | reverse complement strand
CCTATGTTCAAAGACGGGTTGCCAACTAAATCGGCGATGCATTATTAATGAATCACAGGCATACTGTAATCTCACCTTCAGAATACTAATGCTCATGACAAACTGTGTGTTTATAAACGTGTGAAGGCATTAGCATATAGAGATGTGACAGAAGGCGGGTAGCCCCTGGATTTCACAGATACTGGATCGGTGTTTCCACGCCGGAGCTCGCCTCTGATTCAGACTTCAAACATCTGCACGCCGGGGCGTGCACGAAGGAAACCGCTGCTGCAAGCGCAGCCGGTTGGATCTAACTGGTGTAGGAAACCTAGACGAAAGAAAATATTGTCGGTCTGTCCGTGCGACTGCTAAATTATCCTTTGAAGCTGAAATTGCTGCTTGAAACGCGTGAGATCACAGAGCGTGAGGCTGATTGGGCTAAAAGTGAAGAGCACCTTGACCATCATGGAGCATCTATCCATTTCTGTATTTTTTTTCTTTGCATCTTCAACAAGATCTTCAACAACCTGCATCTCAGTTTGAAAGAGCTGTATGGAATGTGGAGCATCAGATATATGTGTCATGAAGGCAGCGAAAGGTTTATTTTGGAGGTCTCTACACAGCAGCGGGGGGATGGGGTGCATAATTTACACTGAGTGCGAGAGTTTGCACCTTTTTAACATACCTGGGAGCTGTGAATACGTGCCGCAAAACCTCTACCCTTAAAGAAAAGGTGCATCTGCAAGCCATCACATATCTCGCATCCTTGGATTCACTGCCGCGATTTACAGCTTGAGGTGTCGCCAAAAGACATTAAATCAAATCTGGTGACATGACCGACATGTTGTGGTGAAAGAAAAAGAAAATCCCAAATCACATTATAGATTCAGCAAAAAATAAATAAATAAATTGGTTTCTTCGCCAACCATGATGCGAGCTGCAAAGCTAGACTCGGTAATCAGGCGTGGATGATGCAGTAGGTGAAAGGCGAATGAGGAGAGGTCCCAGTGGGACAGGAATGAATGAATTCAGTCAGAGCCGGCTCGTCTCGTTCTCTTCAGCGGTGCCAGCTTCTGAACAGACAACCGACACGAACAAGATCAGCCCGAGTGCCAAGTTACTTAACCAAGTGCTCCTACAAAATAACAGCCGTAACCTGGTTCGCTCAGAATAAATCGATAATGGTTCAGCCAGCTCGCACGCCCCTGAGTAATGCCTCGCTCGGTCGACGTGCCGAGCTGAGCCCCACAACAGTTTCTCTATCAATCAGCCACGCTAGATTCTGTTTTAAAACATATTGATTGGCTTAATGTTGAGAGCACTTTCAACACAAGCAGCGACATCAACAAGCTCACGGCACTCACTCACGGAAAATTGAGGAGTTGTCCGAAACGCGAAGCGCAAGAAGTACGAGAGATGATCTCACACAGACATGACTACAGGACTCCGCCATTTTTAAACATACCTCTTGTAAAAGTTGTTGTGAGGGTGCAGGCACAGCACATGCCAGTAATCCAGGCAGAAAGCTTTGAACTTCCACATCCTCAGCTCGGACAATCAACAGGGCAGAACAGCAGCGGGATCCGACAACATTAAAAGGCACCACGAGCGCAGGACCCTGCTCATTTCTTCAGCCAGAGAATCCCTGGCACGGACGTCGGATCTGTCCTCCTCTGGAGCTCCAGCCTCGCTGCCACTGGATGACCGCCTGAGTGGTTTTAACCCGCCCAGAACAACCGCATCACTCCTGGACCTGTCTCAGTCATCACCAGCCCCAAAAAGCCAGGCCTTCTAGGAACCCGCTATGGGATTGATTTTGGATCCAGTGTGACTGTTTGGGATCCGCCTTCCCAAAATAAGCTTTAGTTTGGCTGCTTTGATTCTGTTTTAGCTCCTATCCAGGTCAGTCAGTCTGTCCTCTATGCTGGTCCCCAAACACAGTGCGTCAGCCCAGGATCCTCTGAGACATGATGGCTACAGCCGGAGCTCTGCACCGCTCCAGCAGGCACAGGTACCGGAATGTGAAGGAGCACGGATACGGGGAGGAAAACTCCAAAACTCGCTCATCCCTGTTCGAATGGGCACAGACTCACTGGGGATCATCAATGGCCTCCTCTTCTGTCTCCTCCTCCTCCGCTGCTAGAACAAACTTTCTAATGAGGCTGGGTCTCTTCTCTCACTCTCAGCGTGACTCTCTCCTCAGCCATCCTTCTTCCTCCTTTTCTCTCCTTCGTCCGATGAAATCCTGAACCTTCTCTCCTCCTATCTCTGTCCCCCCTTTCTCCGGATCCTCTCCCTCTTGCTCTCTCTGTCTCCCTCTGCCTCTTACAGCTGCTGCCATCCACACAGGACCTCCCAGAAATGTGCCGATTCTGGTTGCTGGGCAACACTACCGTACTACTGAAGCTTCAAATGGAAGCCTCGGAGAGCAGCGCGCGATTGGTCGGTTTTTCAGCGGGGAGGGGCTGCTGCAATGTTGTATGACCACATGAGTTTATACACATGCTTTGTTTAAACAAATACGAGCTAAGAAGGGGTCTCTCCTTATGTCTCGTGTCTAGTGAGGGAAAGGAAATGTTGTGCTATTCATCAAGGTCATGGAAGCATTACAGAAGACACAATTGCACTTAGACTGCTTGAGCAAATGCTCCGTTATGATCAATTGAGCGACTCATGGACCGAATTCTGAGTTTGAGAGATGTACGACGCGACGGTGGAAGTGAATTTCCCCCGTGTTTTAAAGCTGGATCACAGGCGTCTGTGTCTGAAGGAGCAGCATGTTTAAGCCTGCTGCAGTGCCTATGGGAGAGCTGTCAGACTCGGACACGTTAAATGTTGCTCTCTTTCTCTCGCCCGAAGGGGGTTTTGCATTTGAAACACAAGCACAGTGCTGTTCTTTCTCTGCCTGAGGTGCAGTGCCACGCTGCAGTGCCACCCAGTCCCAGCAGTCATGGGAAAGGGGTGTGGGAGGGCCTCTCATCAATATTCAGCCACTGTCCACACACACACACACACACATAAACACTGGCAATACCGCGTATTTACACAAACAACCGGAGTGGCATATGCAAACACAAACGCGCAAATAAACAAACACGCATTAATGTGTGCGCAAATTTACACATTTTTCTAATTGGTATAGTTAGATCAGTTTTTCCGTCTGACAAGTGATCTCCGCACGACTCTTTTCACACGCCTCCTGGCACAATATGGGCTTCCTCTGCTTTCCCAAGCAGACATATAGAAAAAGGCCAGGGCGGCACAAAGGCGATGCTGAGAGCATGTGAACAGAAAGGATACCAAGGAATGAATTAATCCACGCACCATTCATCAGCCTTTTGTCACAACCCAGGGCTCCTGTTTAACACACATCTCACAGAAAATGACCACACACTGACACGGCCTGTTATCTGCTGCACTCTTCTATCTACATAACAAGTGTGATTATCTTCCCCCGTTTGAATTTCTGTACTCTGAGCTTCAGTTGTTTTGTTTTGCAGATTATCAGATGATATTTGGCGACAGGGAGAAGAACTCAGGCTGCAGCTAAAGGGTAGCCGGCTGCACTTAAAAGGTATTTTTGTCACTCTTTCCGAAAAGCTGATGTTCATCAAGATGTTTTACTCGTGTGGGTCACGCCAGATGGAGAAGCCTTTTAGTTCCCTGTTTCTAGTCCATGTGAAGTTCGCTTTCAGTGGGAAGTGTGGGTGGAAACCCCACTGTTCTGTGCGAGAGCCTGTCAAAGCAAAGAAGAGCAATTATTGCCGCACTAACTGGCATAAAACACAGATGGTTCTAATTCACGGAGACACGACCGGCTATTATTTGTTTTTGTAGGTTGAAGAGTTGAGGAAGTGCGTAAACAAGCACAACAGGATATGATTTAATAACAAGATGGATAGACTACTCAACATGGCATGCATTGGCATGTCCGTGTGTGTGCGTGTGTGTGTGCGTGTGTAGTGCCTGCTAAATTAACATTCTTTCCACTCATCACAATGCATGCCTCCACCTAAATCGTGCTAGATGTGAGTTAACATGTGCAGGCTGCCAGTGCGCAGTGTGTTTCAGTGTTTGACAAAGGCGCGGTGCATCCAGTGACACATTACTCACTAGCTTTTTTGAATAGGTAAGAGCGTAAAAGTGACAGAAAATATGGGAGGAAGGAGGGTAAACATGCACCAAAGCTGCCTGACTGATTTAAACCGGGACCTTAAAGCTGCGCGGTTCCATGGAAAGTGCCGCAGACGGCTGGGCCATCAGACCACACCCATTCACCATTAAGGAATAAGTTCACCCTATAAATGAAAACTCCAAAATTATCTACTCACCCACATGCGGATGGAAAGTCGGGTGAAGCTTCGACAGTCGACAAAACTTTTCGGGAGCTTCACAGCAAAACAGCGATGCAGCATTCTGAATAGCTGATGTAAATGGTGGCTTGTTTTAAAAGATTAAAAAACAACTAGACAACTAGAGAAAATCGCCCTGAGAACCCAAATTGATTTGAAAAGACAATGTTAGCACCCTGGACACTTTTTTTTAATGTTTTAAGTCCCCATCTACGTCAGTTGTTTAGGAGAATGGTGCAACCCTGTTTAGCTGTGAAGCTCCAGAAATGTTTTGTGGACTACAAAACTTTACCAGACTTTCCACCAACATGGGGAGGAGTTGATAAGGGCTACACATTCATTTTTGGCTCAACCCGTGCTTTCATTTTTGATGCTTTTTCCACCTTCGTGATGTCCTAAACCTTTAACGTCAAAGCATTTCTGCAGAGGTCGGACTCAAGGTCAATCATGACAATGGTCGCATAATCCGAGCAAAAGCATGTGTCTGTACATCAATATTTGTGTAAGAAGTATGGAGAGGATATTAAAATATGACAGACATTTGGTGAGGATATGAAAGTATGACAGACAGTTCCTTCCTTCCTTCATGACTGTAATGTCCATTGCACTGCAGGTGGATCAATAACAATCTCCTCCGTCTAAGAGTTCAAAAGACAATAAAAGACAGACAATTATATCTGCTCGGCCATCAATCTGAATAATGTGATGTGAAAAGCCTCGTGACAAACTCTGATTGTCTCCACGTGACTGCTGCAGGTGCATCATGCCGTAGGACACTACAGCAGGCCGATATTGAGCCTTTCCCTGCAACTGACCCAGTCAATTACTGGTAAGCTGTCGTAAAGATTTCACCATGATCCACGCTGAGCAGGAGATGTACAGTCAATAAGCACTTCAAAAGAAAATAGCCTGCCGCAGAAAATCCTCCAGTCGAGTGTGTGTGGTAGTGAAACAGGAAGCTGAAGGAAGAGTAGAGGACATGGGATCCTCAGCAGCTTGGAGAAACAATGCATGGATAAGAACCTGGAGCAAGGACGTGAAAGATAAAGACGTGCGAGAGGACGACAGCTGTGGGTGGACGTTAAAATCGACTTTTTTTGCGGGCTGGCTGTCCTGCCCACAAAAGAGCCACGCTGGGCAACAGCCTTCACCCTAACCCCGATCATCTGTCTGTTCTACAGGCCTCACTGTAGCAAAACAGCAAAATAAACACCATGTGTCATAAATTAAAAGGCGCGTTGTGCTAAAAATGCACGATAAAAAAATCAAATCACCACAAACGGGATTTAAAGTGTACAGAAGAGCCTGAGCTCATACTGGTCCTTCACATATACATGTGTTAGAAAAGTTCACCCCCTGGTGGCCGACTGGAGTAACTGGCACGCTTTCAAAGCTCGAGAGTCAGTGAGCTGATGAGATCGGGGAAACGAGGAGTCTGACAGGCATGCTGATTCACTCGGAGCACATCCACACAATACATCATGGAAATGAATGTATTTCTCATTCATGCCGCATCAGAGAGGCATTCAATAACTGCCGTACCTCAGATCTCTAGTGGCCGACTTGAACATCGCTACACAAAAACAACATCCATTTAAACCAGTTAATGATGGCTGCATGGAAAATGCAGCTTCAGGATGTTTTACTGTGTAAAACCTCAACTCTTTGCATACGGGCGTCACTGATGTGTTTTTGCTTCCTCGTCTATTTTGGATAAAAACATAAATTCCTGCAGTCAGCACGGAGATACCATTACTGACGAAAAAGGGAGGCACAGAAGCATGCTAGTTCATCCTACAGGGCAGATAATATCATCTCATATCATTTTATAGGGCTGCTCAGGGGAGAAAATCTTACATGAAAGTTACAGAACAGTTGAGCACAAGCACTTGCACCACACGGCTCATACAGTACAGCTGTTTAGCCCGCAGCCTGAAAGCAGCCGTGAAGGGAAGATAGGTGGAGAGGGGAAAAAAAAAAAAAAGGGACAGAAGGAGAAGGAGGGTGTGAAGACAAAACTGGGAAGAGAGAGAGAGAGAGATAGACACACAGAGGATGAGGAGGGGAGAGATCCATAATAACAGCAGACTCACTCCTCCAGCTTTGGCTTTGGATTAAAGCAGAACGCTCAGGCACAGACACACAGAGAAGTGAAGAAAAAGAGAACAAAAACAAAAAGGGAGGAAAAATCCTCTGTGGCTGGTTGGAGGTGGATCCCACAGCCTTCAGACGCTGCCAGCTATCTTTAAGGCCTTTTGTAACCTGAGGCCGGGGAAGCAGAACTGATGCAGAGCGCCATTGTCCCTGTCAATACACCAGCAGAGCACGCATGTCCAACACAGCCAGCTTAATGTGACAGTAGTACAACACTCGAGTCTCCTATAGAACCGATAAAGGTGGTTGCATCACTGTTAATAATTATATATATGATATGTCGAATGATGCGTAAAGGGCTTATAACTGAGCCAATGTGACGGCTTCACTGTGAGTCACCATTACAAATCCCTGATAGGATTTAGCGTGTCTTGTATGAAGTAAGCAACGCACGCACATAAAATTCCAGAGTCATGAAAGTGACAAACACGTATATAAAGAGAATATTGTATAAGCATGAGTCAGCTGGTATGCATTCTGTAGGAGTGGCTTAGAGCATTTTCCAATTATGAAATGGTAAACAGAGCACCATGGAAATAAGAACCAATATGCGAGGTAACATGCTCAGTGATATCTTGGTATGGTTGTTATTATATAACATTGTTGCTGATAAACATATCCTCCTATCTGTTTTTATTTTTGCCAGAGGAACAAAATGTTCTGGAGGTTCATCCTTTTCTCTCTTCTGTGCTGTTGCTTCTGACGTTGCTATTGGCAAAGGCAGGGGCTTATTATGGGCTGTTTCAAACCGCGGATGCATCAGGACTGGCTGCTCCCCGGAGGAAACTTTAACTCACTGAGATGTGCCCCTGAGAGCCCGGCGGCTCCCACTGGTTTGATAATCCTTACACATGGCTGACACGGCTCCAGATGCAAAGTCAGCCACCGAAAACGGTGGTGCCAGCCTGCAGATGTCCAGCTTTAGTGTGCAAATGACAGCCTCTGAGCTGACCGAGCTCAGCTGGAGCCAAGTTTGTGCTATTCTGGCAAAAGCCAAAAGGCTGCTGCGGCGTCGGGTACAGTGTGGTACAGTACGGTACAGTAGGCTGCTTGTCTTGGCGGACCGATAGTGTTTGAGCTCTCTTTACACCTGCACTGTCGAAACACCCCAGTGAGGTGATTCTTGACACTCAGATGATACATTCTCAGATCTATTCTGGTCTGTTCTGTCAGACTGTTCTTGATTGAGCAGGAGTGATATGGTAAGGTGTGAATGTCAAAACCATTAAGAAGAGATCAAACAGCTGATCAATACATGGGCTTCTACAGTCCTTGGTGTAATCGCCGAGGTAATAATGTTGCCGAATTAATGGCTACGATCATGTCCACTTTACAGAATGACTGTAATCATTTATGGCAGTTAAATGTTACTATAGCCATCAGTCGAGGCGGGGAAAATCAAAGGGTTATTATGGAGGCAGGCCTGTACGTACATACATACAGCACGTAGCCCTGCTTTAACAAGTGACTCACTCCCAGCTCTGGCCCCGTTCACTGATGCCATATAAACTGACAGCATGACCTGTGCCAGCCCATGTGCTGGTCGTGCCAGTGTACTGTATGTAGTTGTTGTCTCATGCAATAGCAGTATGCATCCTGCAGCTGATGTCCCCGGTGGAGGCATATTCAGAGCTCTGCTGCCAGTTCCCTTTGTCTGCAGACCAAGCACACTGTGCTGTCAAAGGCTCCGGCTCAAAGTGAAGGAATATGCTGTTCAGTGCCTTACAGCTCTGGTGACGCACTCTATTTTTCATCAGCGCTGGCGTCACTTGAACAGGGGCATCGCATTCAGAAACCTCTCAGCCAATCATGGGAAATGGGCATTCCTGCCGTAGTGGCTTTACAGCACGAGTGCCCTCTGAGAATGAATGGCATTATCTCAATGAAGGTTAAAGCCCATTGATGTTTATTGGCCACCTTGTCGGTGCAAATGTTGTACACTCAGTCTGCGGCGTAGAGAAAAGCGATAATGAAACCCAGAAAACTGAAACTCCTGGATGCGCAATGTCATGGACAATAAAACTCCAATGCATATCCTTCATTATCTGGAATTACCAAAATGAGCACATTCTTTGGAAAGCCATTATTGCTTTTTCATGCACCAGTCCGATTAACAACTGTTGTGGGGCAGCAATCCCAGCGGAAAGTCGCAGACCAATCGCACCGTTTTCTTTGTGACTCTTGTTTGTGTTGATCCTGGGCCGTCGTTTCAACTTACAAAACAGCGTCAAAAACCACACCTGGAGCAAACCGTTACGGCTGAGTGGGACGTGTACAGGACTGTCACACAGGAGACAAAAAAAACATTTTATTATCCTGTTCACTTATATCTTTCAATTGATTTGTATTTGTCTGTCGCCGTTTGTGTAGGTTAAGGAACTAAATAGGTTTAGGAAATGGAAATACTAAGAATATAAGAATATTAACTAGGTTAAGTTTAGGAGAACATGGTTTGGGTTTAAAAAAAAAAAGATTAACATCAACATTAAGAGCAACATTAATTATGTGACGTGATCTGACGTTATCTGATCTGATCGTGCGGATTTAGCAATATCATTACAGTTTGATTCTTTGTCCTGGACCTATTTCACAAAATACAACATGTGCAGTGTGAAACATACGTATGACGAGTTACCAAAATTCCCTTCAAAGTGTCTCCACACACAGCAGCACACAACTGACCCGCTTTGATTATTTATCGCACATGCTTCAGTTTTTCGTTTTCAAACACACCGAGCATGAAGAGAAAGCATTTTCGGGGCATGCGTGTTTGTTCCACCATGCTAAACTGAACCAAATATGCCTCTTGATGTACTTTCAAGTAATCTACCCAAGGCAACCTCTGCATCCCTCCAGGCCACAGTAGTGGAGTGTAGTATCCTTAAAGGCCATGAAAGCCTTCGGCTAAGCTCAGGATATCCTCGTCTTGGCCTCCCAGTGTCGTAGGCACAGCATTAGAATTCCAGGGGGACCGGGGCCTGCCAGCGATGATGAAATGACATTTACAACAGGACAGGCTCGTCCCGCTCCAGCTCCTCATTAAAGGGATATTGGCCGGACACTGCGTGGGCCTCGGCCTGTTTGACAGACCAACCAACCAACACATTAGTGTCAATGTTTTGCACATCTCCGCTGTCCCTAAAGACTGCAAATGTTTAACAATATCATCTAATTGCACCACAGTTTAACCTTCCTGAGCTCTGCCCCTCCGCCCGGTCATGTGACTTTCTGTGGTTTCTTTTGGACTAAAGCTTGAAGGAGAGAGATCAATGGCTACAGTATCTCATAACCGTAGCCAGAAGGAGATGTTCGACTGCTCGTTATGAAACAAAAACAGAATGAAGCATGTAATAAAATTATAATTACTGGTATGCAAAAGGAACTTGAGAATCCGAGGAATGCATTCATGGCTTAATGTGCGCTGCACACATGGAAACAAGACAGAGATTTAAGCCAGTGAAAGGCGGGGGGGGGCAGATTGCCTGTGAAGGACTCGGTGGAGACCCATGAAGGTCTCATATTCATTAAGATGACTGATCCCCATGTATGGTACTAGATCATGACATGACAGGGTAATTCTGCTCAGCGTTATGCACCAGCTGGTAAGTACATGTGTGAAAAATTCAAGCATTCACGCACACAGGGCTGTAAAGGAACGAGGGGCTGCAAAGTGATGCAGACGACGCGCACTACAGCGAGGGAAGCAAACTTAAATGTGCCTCTGCGGAGAAACAAGGCAGCAGAATGCTTATTCAGCTAAAATACTGAAGGAGTTGAGTACTAGGCTGTGTGCAGGAAAATTCACGTACAGCACTATAACAAATACAACAAACCCCAACATGGATATTGTCCACCTCTCTATACCGAGCAGGACTGACACACGATTTACAGAAGTAGAGGTGCAAGATTTCCACGCACAGAAGGATTTATCACCATCCCAAAAATAACAGCTCAGCCCAGCCGCATTTTAGACACACACACACACACACACACACACACTACAGCAATGCCACACACACACGTACACATTGTACAGATCACACACACGAGGACACACTCACACCCACAAATATACGGCAGGAGCTGTGAGGAACTCGTGTGCCCAGTACGAGCTGTCACAGCATCCTCCAGAAAATGAGTCATTTCTCCCAGCCGCCTGAGGCTCCCTAAAGCATCGCTCACATGACTCTGTTGTGATTTTAGTCATAATGGCAGGCTCACAGATGCAGCACAACACACGTTCCACCACATGTTACTGATCCATCTATGTGACAATTTTTTATTTTTTTTTAAAGCATCTAATTCACACAAACATGTTCCCCCTCGCTCGCCGCCCCTCCCATGGAGAGAGACGTTGTTTACTAAGAGCACAGGAAGGGAACATGAGAAGGGGTCCGGATGCCATAAGTGACTCAGCAGAGACACTACAGAGGTAGACACGGTGATTTACACCGCCACCCACTCGACTGCTGTCTCCATGAATGGGAGCTACACCAGCGCCGCCCAGCCCTCGTCTACCTATCTGAGAGCATTCATGCTGAACATTCTACTCACATGTCGTAGAGCCTGTAACCCATGGCGGAGCCCGGTCTGC
>OMLP01029352.1:19881-31828 GCA_900302685.1 Spondyliosoma cantharus | reverse complement strand
GGGCAGGGGTTCCAGGTGTTCTTAACAAGAATAAAAGTGACATCTGAAATTAACAAACATTCCATTCCACACTTCCGAAGCATGGGGCGAGTGTAAATGAAACTGCGAAGGGAGCGTGACTCCCTCTCAATCTCGAGGTCTCGACGCTGTCGGCAGATGTCAGTTGCCGCCTTGCTCTCTCGCTCTCTCTTCCTCTGACACTGACTCATAATGATACTCTTTAATCAGGTAACAGCGGAAGAGCACTGAGTGGCTACAAGCTTCAAATCTGTCTGCCTACGCTTTATTTTTTATTTTTTTTTCCTCTGCCTTAACTTTTGTACGCCCTCCCCACTTTACCCCAGTCTAGCCCTCCCCTCCCCACCCCCAGTCCAGGTCTTGTGTGTCAGAGGATCCCTAGGGTGTGTGTGGGCTAATTAGGGTGAGGCAGATTGGAGGGAAACACAGGTGTTGGCCAGACCGTACTCGCTGTACAGAGTAATGACTGTGCCGCAGCCCCTCATCCCACCACCCTCCCCCCAGGGTAATTTGTCGTTACTCTGTACAACCATGTATCTCTCTGCTCCACTTCTGTTTGCTTTTCATTAATTCTTTTTATGTGGT
Source organism: Spondyliosoma cantharus (assembly GCA_900302685.1). Classification (NCBI taxonomy): domain Eukaryota; kingdom Metazoa; phylum Chordata; class Actinopteri; order Spariformes; family Sparidae; genus Spondyliosoma; species Spondyliosoma cantharus. The sequence goes on along the minus strand of OMLP01029352.1, from coordinate 31,225 downwards.
TATTTGTTAGCATTATTTATGGCCCACACAAATATTAGCGCCATTAGCCGGAGATACAACAATGACTTTGCCACTGTGGTCCTTGCCTGAGCCGCGAGGGTTAGCGCACTTGATGTGTCTTTATCAGGTCAAGGTGGTCTGTTAATGTGTGTCTCACTGTGCGCTGCTGTATAAGTACAAGCTTTGTTTTACATCAACTGTCGGACCCGCTGTGTTTGCGCTCTTCATTTCTCAGTTTCCTCGCTGTTTATTGCTCCTGACAGACAGTCATATATCACATTTCAAAGTTGAAATAATACAAATCTCGCTTTAGTGATGTTCAAATACCTCTATTAATCTGATTGGACATGACTGTGCAAATCTCGAGAAAAAGGCTGAGCAGGAGAACGTTCTTCTGCTTCTTACTTCTGATTATTAAATTATGACTAGGGAGCTGAGTAAAGAATTTATGAGCACAAATCGACAGAGAGTTGGAGTAACAGACAGTAAAAAAGAGAAAGCAGAGAGGGTGAGTGATGTGAGGAGTGTGCAAAAAGAAATTGTTGAGACAACTGCAAGATCGACAGAGAGAGAGAGAGGATGAAGAGGGGAGAAGAGAGAGCACGCTACTGTTAAGTGCATAAGTGGCAATATGCACCCAGTGAGGTGGAACTGGACCCGGTGAGAGAATATTGTCCTAGGTCAATCCCAGTCAGAATCACTTGGGTGACTGTTGCTCACTAGAGCAGAACACTGCTGAGGGAGAATGCGGGTGCAAACCTGAGTCAGCGCCATTTTACCACTTAACTTTGTAAAAACACACTCTGTGTTACCATCATGATATGAAAGATGCTCATCAAAACAACAATGATACTGAGTTTTTAACGTACTTCCTAAAATACTTTCTACCTCAACGACATGTCGACATGACAAGACATATTGCTTTAATAGGATTAGAACATTAACAATTATAACAAAACAAAACAAAAAGAAAAATGTGCATGCGCACAACTAGACATACAGCAAGCAATGAGTAACTTCTATAAGCTAAACAAATACAGATTCTAAGGACATTAAGAGGTATTTCACCGCTGGAAAGATGGCCCTTGCATTAGGGTTGGCTGTCTATACAGTAAAAAGACTATTTTTGAAAATGGTGCTATATGACCAGAGAAAACAGAGAAAAAGGCCTGTCATATTCCTTTTTCTCTTTTTTCTTCCTTACTCATAGGAAAAAAACCTACAACAACCAGAATGCACTGCACCGCACTGGACCAATAAGGTCTCAACCAATGGGTTGACGTACTGCAAGTTGGGTGGTGCCTGGTTCTGGCAGGGTGTCCGTTTTGAAAGAGCAATCAGGACGGTGGCAGGCTGGTAACAAACACTATTGTCCTACAGGTAAACAGTATGCTAAACTATGTTTAAAAAGCATTTTAGGAGAAAAATAGCCAATGAACAGGATTGTAGTCCATTTCTTATTAGCACTGCCTTGTTTCACAGTTTGAGTTATTTCAGCCACTGTTTTCACAATACAGAAAACAATATGGCTGCAGCCACTTCATGTTCATGATTCTTACTAATTGAAGGTAAATAGTATGCTCAAATATTAGGTGATGTAATAATTAACCTATTTATCGGAATTTTTTTTTTTTCCAAGTTAAAGATACAACTACACTGATTCGCAGACCTCTGGATCAATCTAAATGTACTGTCAAACGGTCGATGGCCCGATTTTAAAGTTATGAATCGGTAGAGCGAAGCTACTGTGCTGCTTCTTCCTCACAGCGTCTTTATGATGATGCACATTGTTTACTGTCTACTGACAGTTCTTGCATTGTGCACACTGTTAAATGAATCCATTATCAGTAGCAAACATTTGTCTGACTGTTAATCATAGGTGTGATTTTATACATTGATTATTACTAGGAAGCAGAGGATACAGACAGTTAGGGACATCCAGTTCAGTGAGGTCCAATGAAGGAAGACACTTAATCCTCAGATCCAGGATGAGACAACAAGGTATATGAAGACTAGGATAAAGATATACATAATAGTAAGAAAATACATAGGATTCCCTGGTCTTTTATGAAATATCTATTTGAAGGTAAGCAATGCCAATTTTATAGATTTGGCTTATTCTAATTCATAACAGAAAATGAATGTCTACATGAAGCAAAGAATTGTATCGGATTGTATCATATCATACCCAAACCAGATTGAATTGGATCGTACCGAACTGGAATCGAATGGTATCAAATTGTTCCATAGTAAAAAGAATCGTCCCTGAATCAACGTATTTGTATATGGATAAGTATGGAATCATCTTATTAGGGAGAGATGCACACCCCTATAATGTTTCCTAAAACGTTTTAGGTGAGAGGTAGTAGGCAGTAAAGTAAAATACAAGTTTGGTGAGATATCCCTCATTTGATCCAAGAGAGAGAGAAAGCGGTGGCTCTCCCTATTGAGATTCAACTATCCTTTGTGACCATGACAGTGCGTAACAACAGTCTGTAGTTGATAAAAGCCCTTTAGTCCGACAGATGACACAAAAAAGCAGTGGCCTCTGGGTGCATTGGGCATTTGCATATAACATCAATAATTGTAGTGATACAAAGCTGGTTGAAAATCACCAATGCTCCGATTTAATGATGGCAGAAATTCAATATATAAATCTAGTCAAATATGCCCTTGGAAACCTCTCACTGTTGCAAAATTTCATGTCACCTATAGCAAACAAAACTTAGTTCAGGTTAGTGAAATGTCATGTTTTGGGCTTAAATGACTACTTCATTAAATGTTATACATGTTATACATGATTGTGATGATGCTTTAAAAGAATCCAACATTGACACGTTGTTGAAACAAACAGCAGTTGAAGGCCGCTGCTGTTTTGGCCCACACATCTACCCATCCAATCGTCCCTGCATAGATTTTATGGTTCTACAGTACTATCCCCTGACTTCCTGTCAATTATAACAGTCCACTAGAGGGCTTGGAAAACAGACCCTGGTGGCCACCAGGGTCTGTTTTCCAAGCCCAGAAGCACTGGCACTATGCCTAATGAAAAATGGGTAAATCAAAGAGAGAAAACCAGAGGGCAGCTCTTGTCTGTTTTCAACCTGATGTAATGATCTTCGTCTGTCATCAAATCTGATTCACACATTCCCATCAATACATCATCGTTTAGTCAGTGCATAGAGTGCGTGTGGAGAAAAAAAATGGATTGCACAGGTGAAAGAGCGAGCGAGAGGTAGAGCAACAGTCAAGAGCGCTATAGAAGGAAGAAAGTGCTGTAATTATGCTGTAAAAGTACAGGTGTTTTCAAGAGGAAGTTCTGAAAATGATTTGTATTATCCTTCATTGATATTAAGACCGCCTTCAGCACTTCAGGTCATCATGCATGCACATACACATCAACACAGCTCAGTTGTGAGTGGCCGGGCAGTGTGAAGAGAAAATGGACAGAACGGGGGAAGGAGACAAAGGTAGACCTGTAGGATATCATTAGCCCCATTCACACTGCCCTTTCAGTGTGGGAATCATGCACTGGCCGAGAAGACAATAGCCCCGGAGGAAACTGCTGCTAAATGCTTAAGATGAAACCACCCTCAAGAGCAACATAAGAAGAAACAGCAGGGCCGCTGTTAGCACGTCACATTACACTACATTTCCTGGGTTGATTCTGTGTTAGGTACTTAATCATGCTTTACCCTGCCAGAGGACCTCAAGCTGTGACCAATGCATTGGTTAGCTGTAACCTGATCACATTGATAATCTTCTTTCATTTATTGGCTCCCCACCAATGAAAAACACTTGAGTGGGGAGGATAACGGTTGTTAATTCATATAAGATCAGACTTTAAGATGCTGCTAATGACATACAAAACTGTACACTGCCTTGCCCCATCGTCAAATCTCATTACATCATGTATTCCAACTCATGCATTACACTCTCAAAGTTCAGGGCTCCTGATGGTTCCTAGGGTTAAGAAGAAGTCAGCTGGCTGCAGGGCTTTTTCCTAGTTTGCCCCCTTCCTCTGGAATAACCTCCCAGCTGACATCAAACAATCAGGCTCTATTGACGCCTTTAAATCTCAACTCAAATCTTACTTCTTTGACTTTGCCTTTAATTAGTCCTAGACTTGGATTGCTAGCTTCTTCAGTGGGTCGGCCTCAGTCTCAATGAGTTGCCTATAGTATTAGAATTGACATTGTCCTGCCGACGAGAAACAATCTGCTTATTCTGATTAACATAGCATTTCTCTAACTTTTGTTTTTGTTTTCTGTCCCCACAAGCTGCAAACTGTGTCGCTCTCACTCTCCGTAGCATCCTCCTCCTCCTCTCTTTTCATTCAGGCTCCCTACTGAGGGACCACGGGACTCTGGGACCATCTACCTCTCACATATTGATGTTTATGGATCATCATACCCTGGGCTCCACTGGATCATTGCTCTCCTCTGTTTTACTGTCTCCTTATGTCTGTATTTCTGTAAAATGTGATGCCTCTTCACTCTGATCTCTGTTTTACTGCTAATTATCTTGTGTGGCCTGCCTTCTTCCAGATCACCACGGTGAGAGGAGGTCTTGTGGCCCGGGCACCACTCGGCGATGCCTAGGCCCGCTTAGTCATCTCCTGGATCCACACACTTTACATATATCATAATTTGCATCAGAAAGTCTGTCAACGCAATACTTATTGCATGTCTGACCGTCCTGGAAGAGGGATCCCTCCTCTGTGTCTCTTCCCGAGGTTTCTTCCATCTCCCCCCCCTGATTTTCCTAACACAAATCGAGGGTCAATCAAGGACAAAGGATGTCGTTCACTGTACATATTGTACAGCCCTCTGAGGTAATGTGATTGGGATTTGGGGTTATATAAGTTCATCAAATCACAGATATAAGCAGGAGCCACACCATTCAAGGCTTTAAGAACGAGCAGTAAAATCTTAAAATCAATTCTCAAACTCACAGGTTACCATTGAAGAGCAGCAAGTGGCCGCTTCTCTCTCAAAAGGAAAAGGAGGAAAGGTTCATGAAAACAGAAGTCAGTGCACTAAGAATGTCGAGTGCAATCAGTAGAAATACACAGGCAACAAATCCTGCTTTTGTTGGCTACTTGGCTATTTTTTGTAATGTGCTGTTCTGATGGTTGTAATGACAAACAACACGCACAATGAAAAAAACAACATGTGAATCTGGTGAGTATCTAGACCACACATGGGCATACGGCCCGGGGCCCACTTCCAGCCAACAGGCCTTAAATTGACTAATCTCAAGTTACAATAATGGTTGCCAAGATGGAGACGTGATTGAACTTCAACCGGTCACGTTACAGGTCACAACTGACCGATGTACCTGTGCTGAATATTTCAACATCAGACATGATGCTTAGCTCTGCGAAGAGAGGTAACCATCTGAATTGTTTCCATTGGGCTAAATTACATGGGTAAGCAATTTATTTCATGTTCTCATTCATAAATACCTTACAGTTATAATTCATTCACTCTTATAGGTTAATTACTGTCATCTGTAAAAACAGAATTAATCCCAAGGTGCAGCCAGAGTGCTCCTCCCTTTTTGCTGCCGATCCGAGCTCTGAGCGTTGAAAGTCTTGCAACTTTTCAGAAATGGGCTGGTGACGTCAAAGTCACTCTTTTTCTTTTTCTGATAATATTCACCAATTTCTGTCTCCTATGAATTATATCATGTACCCACATCCTCCTTGCTCTGATGTCCTGACGTCAAAAGAAAAAAAAATAACGGATAGTAAACCACAAAGGGGCTGTGGTGATCATACAGCAGTGGTTGGCAAGATATAGTTGACATAGGGACAAGACCCGCTTTTCTACCCGAAAAAAATGCTTCATGGAGACGGACCTTAAGACACCACATTTCTTCATAAATAGTTAATAATAGCCTGATTTTTTCCTCATTCGTTGTTGCAGGCCTGTTCCGCATTTGGTTCTGAGAATTAGTTTAACATAATTCAACAATATGCGTTTAATGTTCAGAGCCAGTTGCCCAATTTGTGGCACTTCGCTTACTTTTGTAAGTCAGTATGCCCCTCCAGAAAGAAATCTTGCCCACTCCTGATCTAGATGCAACTCAGAAAATGTTGTCAAGTCTCTATCTCAATGCTGTCACAGAATTCTGCAACATTATGTCCTCTTCAAAAACCTCTCAAGGGCCTATCGTAACAGCATTCAGGGTATGAGTTCAAACATGCTGCATTAATGAAACAAATCACCGACATCTAGTGATCGAGTAATTTACTAATTAACTGAAGCCATTTAGTTTATACTGTCAAACAATGAGGTGATGATAAGGTGACTCATTACTGTTTGCCAGTGGTGTTTAAAGTTTATGTCATAGAGATAATCTAAAACGATGTGTTCATTGTGGTGAAGTACATGTAAATTGAAAGGATTTCAGAACTGTACACGATGTGTTGGTGTTGCTGCATTTACAGTAGCATTATCAGCTAGGCTAAGATTTTTAAGTCCTGACATCATTAAGTATTTGGAAAGTTTTAGGTAAAAAGTTCAGAACCGGATGCCAACTGCGTACATCCTCGGTGGCATGAAAGGCAGCTACATTGAGCCGGATGGTAACCATGGAAACAGGATTTGTCCTCTAGCACGAGAGGCGTTTTATTGTTAGCAAGTTCACCGTCAATATAGCCATTTACACAGAACCTATACGCTAGATCTGCCACACAGTTCTGCTCTTCTAACAGAACAGATCAGCTTCTAATACAGTTCAGCGGGATTCGCTCTCTGTTGTCTTGCATAACACATGACAAGTATTAAACGGCAAGCTCAGTGGAGATGCACTAGAAGTGATATAGCTCTTTCAACATCAACTTCAGAAAGATGTTGAGGTTTCTTGACTGTGCTGTCTCATGAGACCCAGGGACTGAGGAAGTGATCTGATACTGTGACAAGAATACATAAATCTATCAGGAAACATTTAAGTATTGACTATTTGTCACACTTATTTTTGATTAACTTCTGCTGTTGAAGAAAAAAAAAAGGTAATCGTTATTAGAGAATTAAGCATTAGAAGTTACTGAACTGGCATGTTACACGGTGATTTGAATGTAAGGATAATTCAAATTATTTGAATATTCTCTCTTAATCTATTTGTTCTGATTCTGTTCGAAGATATTTCATTGCTGCACGGTGGTGCTTATGTTCACTGCGAGCTTTCCCTGCTAATGCGGGAGATACTGCAATTTTCACACAGCGCAGAAGAAAGTAAGGTTGTGAAGGTCACGTTGGTCACGTTTAGATTCCTCTGACATTTTACCATGATCTTTCACCAACCAAAACCTCATAGTTTTGCTTGTCTGACCTTAACCACTCCTCTACTTATGCTTAGGTTTCCATGTGGAAATACTGTGGAGTCAGAGCAATCAAAACACCTCGGTAGTAGACATTAAAATAGCAGAATTGTCCGATAGCAATGTTCTGTTTTGTGAATTACGCAGTGTTTGTCTCTGCGGACTTTTAATCCGAGCTGATGCATGTTATCGACACTTAACAGAGATGGACGGAGATGAGCTGAGCTATCAATTGACCTATGCGGTTGAACTGAATCAGAAGTTGGAGAAGACCAAAGTGACCCATAGCTCTACTGCTCTTATTTCTACTATTTATAACTAGTGCATAGCGTCTTAGCACATGTCCAAGTTAGAGTTTGAGGACTTGAACAAAAAAAATTGAATAAATTCTTGAAATGACAATTAAAAAGAAACTCTGCTCCTTCTTCACCTAGCTCACTATAATTGGTTTAACTGATATGTTTTATTAAGTGTCAAAAGCACCAGCGGGGCTTACACTGTATAATCTGTCACATAGGGTGTCACAGCATAAAAAGGGTAATGGAGGAACAGAGAAAGGGTGGGGGTAGCGGTGTACCAAAAATGAGGCAGTGTAAGAGAAAGAGTAGTTGGTAAGAACAATCACTGCCTGACAATTTGAGAAAAAAAAAAAAAAAACTCTGCTGCTGACACAGGTGAGCACAGGCAAGGGAAGTTACATTACACAGATGATTGGATAGTGAGCTAACCGATCACTCGTTCATTTGCACTCTTTCACCCCGGGGTTGGAAGTGTGACATGAGGCGTTTGTTCATTTTTTCACTGCTGATGTCAGTTGTTTTTTTAATCAGCACCACCGGTCTGTAAGTAGTGCAGGTGTGGCTCAGAGGAGCAGTAATGCTGAGGATGTGTGAAATTACACTCATTTTGGGGGTAAGAAGAGCAGCAGCAAACCAGCACTGTAAAAGTTTGAATTATCAACTGATTGTTGATTGTGTGTGGGAAATTAAAATTGTTTGCAGTGTTTTACAAAAGCCCTCCAGCATTTACCCTTTAGAATAAAGAATAAAGACAATGGCAGATTCAAATGGAGGTTGAATCTGCAAATTGGAGGTTGAAGCTTCATAACCATCATCTGCACACAATAAAAGACAGCGCCAAGTACGTCTCAAGCTCGAATCCCGCTGAAGTTCCATGCAAGTATTTTCAGATTGAACCTTCCAAGAAAAATAAGTAGTCTACCATAACTCTTTATTATGTTTTATTTTATTTGCATCTCGGAATCATGCTTTAATTTTTCACTAACACAAATGTGTTATGTCCATGTGTGCACGACAAGAGAGCACAAATTGTAATTCCTCATCTTTGGATCTCTCTCTCGCTTCTCTGTTGTCCTCTATCCAACAACAGTATAACATTTCTTTAATTTTTTTTAGCCTGGACACGATCAAGTGGATTTCAAGTCAAAAGGCTATGCCTGCTCCTTTATCAATATTAAATGCTACTTTACATTACTGCCTCTCGCTTAGGGAACGCATTACTCCGCACTAACACTAAATCCTAAGGATGATCAGAGCCAAATGCACTACAGATCCCTTAGATCCAGTTAGTACACCAAGAAAGGTGACAGCTTTGCACCTCTCTGTGCTCTCTCCCAGTGGCCTGACTGAAGGTGAGACACAAAGGTGACAGTCCCGGATAGCATATGTCAAGAACAATCACACACGCATATGGCGTAATCTAAGCAGTGTTGCTCTTGATAATTGAACATATCAGACTAGATTTAATGTTTTTCCACCATTCTGGAGCTTCCAGAGATTTTATCTTGTTTCTGTTATTTGAGTAACTTTGCTGTTTGAATAGTTATTTTTTGTATTCGCATCAGGCATTATAATAGTGAGCCTGACTTCCATATATATTTAGACCAAATACTGACCAATGTCTATGTCCCAATATGGTCTTCTTTACTGACTGACACTTGTATCACCAATGACAGATAATGATAATGATATCTGCTCTTCTAAGCCATTACTGTGGTGGTCAGTGTGAAGTAGCTTCTCTACACAGGCCCTTAGGCCACTCTACCACCCAGAGACCTTGCTTTATAGTATCAGAGAGTCCCTGTTATCCCCTTATCAGCAGGTAGGGATGTTCACTGTTGCTCTGTCTGAACAAAGGTAAAAGCACTAGAACAACAGTCCTACTGTAACAAAGATTACGGTAAGTGTAATTGTAAGTAATGCCTGTGTCTCTGGCTTTCTTCACTGGCGAGTCCCTGTAATACTGAATTCAGTTTAGGATTTTCCATTTCATAATCCACGGTTCAATGTAAAGAGGCCTCATTTCAAAGCCTTTTAGGGCCTCATTCATTTTTATGAGTGTTTTTCCTGTCAGGTCCAATTCTTGTCTCTGCTGCTCCGACTCTGAAACTATCAAAAAGTCTTTATTTTCCTTTTTGAATAAGAATCAAAGAACCTCTAGGTGAGGCCTCAAAGACATCTTACAAAATATTCCTTTGGCGGGTTATGCCTAATGTTTACTTGGCATGGGCCCTTGCCCGGAGGCAGCAGCCCTTATTCCCTCTCTGACACCAGTGTTGTCTTGCGCTACAAGAGGAACCCTCTGTGCCCACAATTAATTTCCGCCAGAGCCATAATATTCCTCTGGCGTCTGCATGAGACTGGCAGTGACACTGAGGTCCATGGTCTCTGACCTAGATCTTCAATAGACATCTATTCAAGACTTTCCTCCTGCCCACCCAACAGTTAACATGTGCAGAGACCTTTTTCTCCACCTTCCCACCTCCAAAGTTGTTTTGGCTATCTCACCACACATGATGAGAGAGAATGTCTTTCAGTTAAATGTTAAACTTCTCAGTGTGGTTCACCATGCCTGTTTGCTCACCAAGATGTTTGATGGTTAAATCTGTTTTAAGAAGAAAGGAAAAGAAAACTGAAAGCATTGTTCGGACTACTGTAGACTTGTGAAGTGAAATAGATGTTCAAGAATTCCCTAATGTGTGTCTGACATGGGTTTTGCTGAAAAAAAAAATACCACAAAAGATATAATTATCACATTAAAATCCTTAAAATGGCGCCTACTCTCCCTCTCGTCTCCCTCGTTTAAAAATCCAGAATATAAATATAATACGTACACTCATGAATGCTTAATATTAGACCAGGATTTGCTTCCAAACTATTTGTAATGTCACAAATGCACAGAGCAAATACACACTGAATGTGCGATGACTGTGAAAACAGCCTTCAAGCGTCAAACTCACACACATCTCTCTACGCAGTGACGCTCAACTATTCAACTGCAGGAACAAGAAGAAAAACGTATGTTTGCCTGGAGGGGGCTTTATTTTGATCTAAAACCTGTAACATATTTGAGTTGTTAGCGGTCAGAGTTTATGTCTGATCTTGAATTCGCTGCAAAATATTTAAGCCCTAATAATCCTGAGATGGCATTTGGCCGAGCACAACAGGGTGAATGTCTGTGCGGTAATTATGCTCTTTGCCTTTGAAATCACTAAATGAAAGCCACCAAGGCCTCTTTCTGAAATAAACTCATTTACACATCAGTTCATTTAGCTAAATGAGGCCTGTGGTCTTGAATGTGACTTTTTAAATATATATATATATTTTTTTAAATGAATCTGATCTCTCATTATTCACTTTCACATTGACCGGTTATATAATACTTTTTTATATCAAAGTTTACCACGCCCACCTACCGATCACCCTTTTTAATCAACACCGTGTGCTGACATGTGCATCGCTGTGAGTTTCTTTATCTTCAGTTTGTTAATGACCTTTATGTGCAGGAATGTGAGAACGTTAGCTCATTTTAGTCCTCTGTGTTCTTTGGACAGCAGACAATGTGTCACGGGTTTCAAGTGGCCTCTGAAGTGGGAAGGCTGGGTGTGAATTCAAAAACACCACGAAATAACACGCTCAATGAGAGGCTACCATTCATTCTACCTGGCAGTTGCAATAATGAATTTATGCCACCGCTTTTTTTCTCTGTTGCTGACAA
>OMLP01029352.1:3315-19861 GCA_900302685.1 Spondyliosoma cantharus | reverse complement strand
ATCAGCTGTCCAGGCGCGGGACGTGTACAGTATTTGAAGATCTGGGGCCTGCGATGGTCAACCACTTGTGAGGTGATAGGGGGATTTTTTTTCGATCACCGCTCAAAGAGCCCTTTGATCATCCCATTAACCATGTATTCAAAACAGTGGAATATTTTGTGAGGCTTCAGGAGAAATGGGACATTTTGTGGTCATGATTGCTCTACACATCAAAAAAAAGCACTAATAATCATAATTGGATTCTAGGTTGTAACATGTAGTAGTTAATGCTGAGGTAGGAAAATTCCGCGTATGTGATGTTTTCCTAAGCCCATACGAACAGATTCTTTGACAGCACTGGGTAAGGTAAAGTATGGTGTTTGTATAGGCCTACAGACATCTTGTCTGTAGCTTCACACACATCCAACAGGCCACTGTGGGAGACAGTCTGGCTGCCCCTAACTCAACAAACATTGTCACAGCAAACAAATCTGTTCCCAATTTTAATGTGATCAAATAAATTACAGAAACATTTTCCACGGGCTATACTCTTTAACTGAGACATCCAGCGAGCAAGTGCCAGCAAGAGAAACAGACAGCCAAGATATTTCTCCTTCAGGAAAAGCTCTGTGCAGTCATCCATTCTATCTCTGTGACAGTGAGGGACTGAGAAGTTTAGCTGTGTCTTGAAGCTCCCCACACAACATTTTGATACAGTTAGGGCGAAGGCAACATGATTATTTTTTGCTGTTTCCTTCACAGTAAATGCGCTCTGCTGCAGGGGATGGGAGTAAAACCATGACAGGCCTGTAAAATCCATGACGTGCTTGGGATTCTTTGCCCTTATCACCGTGTGGGTCTCTTTTCTGGCTGGTGTTTGAGACGTAATGCCCACCCCTCTCGTCCTAATCGTGCCCTCCGCAGAGAGAGAGCCTGGCAGACCTCACATCCAGAAAAACCTGTTGATAAGGGGTTGGCGTTGTAGCGTGGATGAGGGCTGGAGTTGAGTCTTGGGCTCAGGCCAAGGATAAACCATAGTTGGAGAAAAGTGGGATAAATATATTCAAGGCTTTTTTTTTTGTGTTCGGAAAGTTTTGGTCTGTGTTTGCATAAAAATGTATGACACAATCAATGCCATCAGTAATTTATGTCTCAAAAGCACACACATTTTTTTTATTTATTTTTTTCTAACCTTGGGCTGGCAGTTTGGCTGTGTATGGTCCAGCCAGTGGTGATACACTCCCCTGTCCTCACTGCTGCCTCCCTCCGTGCCCCTTAAAGAGCAAGGGTTCATGGGAATGGCCAATGGGAAGCATTGCTCAGCTACTTCCCACAGCCAAGAGACAGCTGTAATCCTTTAACCCCTTCCCCTCGTATGAGTTTTAAAACACACACACACACACACATAACACACTTTGTTAAACACAATGGAATTTCTAGGTACACACATTTGCGCACATATACAAAAACACATTCCACAGTACAGTTCCTCCCAGTCGTGCTGTGATACGGCTACTGAATTGATGGCGTTTCTGCTGCAGTGTCCTAGATTGCCTCTGAACATTCATCACTGGACCCTCCATGGCAAGCTGTGGCCACTGGCCTTCACTCAAACCCCATCCCATAGCGCCAGTAGGGCACTGATAAAACAAACAACACACTGCTGCCTACACAGTGACCCTCTGAGTCTGCATATTAAGACTCACTCTCTACCTCTACCACTCCTGTTAATATTATTTTTTTTCTTCTTCACTCTGGCTCTTCACTACCCTCCCTCCAGCCCCTGTAGACCTCCTTCCCATTTCCTCTCAATCTGCACCTCCTTCAGTGTGTTGGCCAACCAGCTCCTCTCTCCACTTTGCTTTATCTGTTTCTTTGTGCTGTGTGATGAAGAGGATTTGGGTAGCTACAGTAGCTGAGGGGGTTTAGGGGGATGGAAAAGGAAGAGAGGGGAAAGAAGTGAGAAGGAAAAAAGGAAGGCAGGAAGGTGGATGGGTGGGAGGATAGGGGGCTGTGAGTATACAGTCCTCAGAGGAGTGAAGTGAAAGCCAAGAGTGTTCTTCTGAGGAAGTGGGATCCAAGATGGATCTCCTTTATTCCAGCACAGTCATCACTCTGCCTTCCCTTCTCTATAGTGTTTTGTCTTACATACTGTACAGTTAGAGCAATAAGTGCAACCTCATGTAACATCAATGGAACCATGCCTTTACGCAAGTGCCACTTTGCAGTTACAATCATTCCACAAAATAATGTTTTTTGAAATAAAATGTAGAATTACAACAATTAATTCATCAATATATTTTGGGCCAAGCACTTTTGCCCTTGGGTGTTGCCAAGTGTTGCTAGGTTTAAGCAGCACTCAGACACGTAAGAAAGAACCCTGAGTAGGCGTGCACACATAGACACTGGAGAAAGGTTGTGTGTTCGCATTGAGTAATGTGTAAACATAGTCATCACCTTCTCATTTCCCCTCATTTGATTGGAAAGTGACATATTACCTGCACTGTACATTACATCTCTACTCTGCCTGGGGCCTATTAGCGGAAGAACATGCATGGCTACAGGAAAATACATTCGCATTAGAAATAAATGATGTTGGGTATACAAATTGTGTTTGAGTTGGACAAAGGTGTTGACATTCATTTTTCTCCCTTGTTGCTACTAATACATTTTGATCACAAGAACTGTAATATCCACCACCCTGATGGAAACTTGTCTGTGACTTGAATGTTGTCACAGCACCACAGGTCATATTTGCTAATGGGCCATGAACAATTGTTATGTGATAAAATAAAATATGACCAACAGTACATATATTCCATAATTTCATTTTTCTCTCCATCAAGGCTCCCAGCTAATTGTCAAACAATTTTGAAGTGAACAGATGAAGTGAAGCGCATTTTTGATAAGACTGGTTACGAACTAGTGTGGGTTTGTAAGAAGTTTGCGATACACATGGCTAAACAGAGTAAAACAACTAAAAGGTTGCAAACTGTAAACGAAACCAGTTGTTTCTCAACCGCAAATGAATCTCAAAGAAGAAGAGGATCAAGCAATGTTTTGTCCTTTAAGGGAAAATTTGAGAAGATGTTGAGAGTGGAAAGAAAATCTTTTTTTGTTTTCTGTCGAAAAAATGGCTGAAATGGCTGATTGCTCATGTAAGTTGAATGTTCACTACGTCACAGCTCACTCTGAAAAGGTGATTCCATCCCCTATAAAGCGCATTATCTTTTTTTCGAATAAGGCAAAAAACCTTTTAAAATGTGATATTAAAAAAGCACATGAAAAATCGATTTATGTTTAATACTGGGAGAAAATCCCTAGTGACAAGGACACATTTCACTGGTTCAATAATTTAAGTGATTCAACAACTTTAAGTGACAAGCCTGAAAGCTTACATATGCTTGTGCAAAACTGCAACAGCAACGCAAAGTAGACTAGTACTCACAGCACTAGTAAGAATTAATATTGCTTTGTCATGCTCATTTCATTTGATAAAAACAATGTAGACGTGGCATTGGCTGCCTCATCTGCATAAAAATCCCATCACATTACATTTCACTTACTGTCTGTGCCATTCCCACTGGCACTAGAGTACCAGAGTTGAAGTACATTTCAAGGTCAGGAAAACACCATGTGTTGAACTACTTGAAGTTCTATTTTTTTCTTTCTGACTACAGTTGCCGTACTGTATTTATATAAAAGTGCACTGTATTTGTATGGATTGAACTGTCTGCATTGGAGTAATGCACACATTAGTATAAGTAAACAACAAAGTGATTGCAGAAATCTGCTGAATGCACCGTCAAACCAGCCATGATGTTTATCAACATGTTCACCTTCCAACCCATGAGTGCTCAGTAGTCATTACTACATGATGACATTAGTATTTAATACTCATTAGTCAGAGCAAGCCTTCATATTGATCTCAACTACACACCTGTGACGCATATTACAAGATTGTGACGCTATTGAACTGACAAAAATCTGTCTACAGACAGACAGATGTATAAACACCTGGAAAAACACTGAAAACAATGTCTGTGGTAGTTTCCACTACAATAAGCATCTCCAGTAAGACATTTTGCCACAATGACACACACACACGCACACACACACACACACACACACACACACACACACTCACAAGGTGAAAACATTACCAGTCGACGCTCACAGCTGGTAAATATGCATGTAGTTCCTTTTAGACTTTAGATGCTTCCCTAGCATACATGATGTCCAGATGGATATTTAATCTTCCTCATTGTTTTGACTCATGTAAATATTTACATAATTACAACTCCTTTCATGTTAGTTTACCCATTCTTCTACAAAAATGGAGAGGAGAAAACTCACAATTTAAACTACCACAGGGTGGGTATCAGCCTCCAGTAAGAATAAGAGAAAGAGAGCATACGAAAGAGACAGTTGTTCTATACCAAGCCTGCCACTGCGTCTGCCTGGTTGAGCATGGAGGCGTTAATGTCTCACTAATCACATTAGCACACAACGCTCACCCAGTCATGGGGATGGAACAACATGCATTCTCTCCATGGCTTAGGAATCATCCGCTTTTTGCTCAGACAGAAGCATTATAGCGTCAGCAGTTAAAAACAAAGATTTCTTGATGGGATCAAGGGGAGCTATCGAGAAGTACTGGTCTCACAGTTAGCTGAAAAGATTTATCATCAGTTTAGTGCTGGAGGACATTGGAAATGAAACAGACAATACAAGGATACATAATACGCAAAAGAGCAAGAGACTGCTTCTGCTGACAGTTAGTCAAGGCCTGACTTAAAGTGAGATAGGATCAGTTTTGAGAATTGAGAGGCTCAATGTGCGGAGGAGCTTAGTGGCGGATGGCTCTTTAGAGATGTGGCTGTTATAGCCAAAGGAGAAAGGAGTTGATGTATTCAAAAATGATGCATTTTTTGAGGCAAAAATGCAGGCAGAATGGGGGTGGAGAGGGAATGTGTTTGTGTCTGCATTCATTTCTCTGTCATACACTCTTGAAGTATAGCATAGCAGGGAAGTGCTTGATCACAACAACTTGTGTCTTAGTTTAAATCACCCCTTCATCGTGCCATCCACGGTGAGTAGATGATGAATTGATTGCCGTTCAAGTATTAAATATTCCCAAATCCGGCTCCTGACTTGGAACTTTGCTGACATACTGTAAATCTCTAAATTATGCACAAGAGACAAAATTTCAGTGGCATCAGTGTCCACCACGGGAAGCTTAACTGTCACTTCTGTCACGTCTGTACAATTCTCTTCCTCGTGTATAACTGGTCTCACACATTCTTTGCCGGCATCTGTGCCATCTCCGAAGCGGGCCCTGTCTCTTCTGCCTGCCCACCTCCTAATGTTATTTGGCAGAACAAAAGCTTCGGCGCTCATGCCAACAATCCTGCCGAAGGAACTTCTTGAGCATATGAGTTGAGTTGTGGTGGAGGTAATATTACCGCTCTCAACAGTGGCTGCCTGCGTGTCAGGCTGTGGACGCAGAGAAGAGGATGTTTGTCATGTTTCTTTTGTTTGCTGTGCATTCTCCTCTCTATATGCTCGCTCCTCTGGTGTCTGGCCTGTCTGTCCTGCTCCTTCTTGGCTTTTTTATTTCACTTTCTGTCTATGGATCCTCACCTCCCCCTCATATTCTCATATTCTTTGTTTGACATCTCGTTTTGAGTTGTTGTTTCTCTCCCTCTCTCTCTCTCTCTCTTTCTCCCTCTCTCTGCTTGTGTCTCTTTGATGCCCTCATAGTTGGTTGAATGACTGAAGCCATAAGGCTGTTCCACCCACACACGTACGCTGAGCTGAGCTGTCCTGTACTGCGCTGTTAATTCTCCTGCTCAGCCCATCTGAAAGAGAAGGCAGAGTGTGACTCAGATGCTAAGGTGGGTGGTATGGGCCCAGGTGGGTGGTTAAATAGGCTAACTGTAGCTTCTCCAATGCACTCACTTTCACACGGGAGATATTCTGATAAGTAGCTGAAACACTGCAAATTGGAGACGCGAACAGCTTTCAAATGTGATTTACAGTTCAAAGATCGTCGCTGTTATATCTCTAGGTTGTTTTGGAGACAAACCAAAGCGCTTGATTTGATTTGCCGGGATGACTGTTACTTACTATGATAGCTCTCTCAGCCTCAGAGTCAAAATGACATTAGCAGATCAGCATTATCATAATCATCCAAACCATGCAGCTCTCTGAGTTATTTTCACATTTGCCGCATCACAAGAAGGTGTCTTGGAATGAATGCATATAAATTAAATATTTGATTTTATTAGATGTTTTGCATCTCTGTGGAGGCTTGTGAAGCCACTTTACACCATGCTGAGATTATTGAAAATCAAATCAAACTAAACACAAAATAGAGACATCATCAGATACATGTTTGTGTTTGTGCTTGTGTTCGGGTTATGATGGAATTAAGATTGTGAGTTATTTAGTTTTTTTTTTTTTTTAAAGATGAAAGTTAACATGATCTTATGGTGAGGTATATCAAATCTAAATCACAAATCACCTTTTGCTCTAGTCCCTCAAGTAAAATGCTGATAGACAACACAGCTCTTTCCTCTCAGTGGAGAGGTTTTAAATTCTGCCCGGAGTTATAGATTTAGATTTCCACTTCTACCATGGGTAATTCTCCCTGACAGGCTAAAGTGACTAAGTAACATTGCATGCACTGGGGGAAACTGCAACTGGCTTATCTTTGAACGTGATTATCTTTATATAATTTGGCTGTCTGTAAAGCAGAGCGTGAGTCACTATCTGAGGGCTATGTAACATCTCTTTTCTGAACCACACAACACAGAAAGCCTTGGCTGGACTTTTTACCTTCAACTGACAGTACAGAGATAATGCTTCGTGACCGACAATGATTTCAAAACGGAAAAATGAAGATGTACGATGCACAACGTGTAACATTTCTGCATCAAAATATCTAAAAACAGGTTGATCTATGTTATTGTGTTCTCACAAAACCCAATTGTTGGAGAAGTACATTTCTGTCAAACCATGTATAATCTGCAATGTTGTGACTTCACATTTTTGTTGTCACAGCATTGTTCTTATGCCCTGGTTAGGAATAGGCACGAAAACACTTGGTTAGGGTTAGGAAACATTATGCTTTTGGCTTAAAATTATTGTTTTGATGGCCAAAAAACAAGGATGCAGATGGCTCGACTTCCGAACAAAAATATCCATTTGATCACCACAACCATGGCTGGAAATTGAGGTCTCCTTAGAAATATCCAGTTGTTTCATGATTGAAAAAAAGGTTGGAATGCTCTGGTACCTCGGCAAAAATATCTAGTGGTTTAAAACCTTACAAATGTCTAAACACAGACTGGTACTGTGGTCACCAGCTTGCCAGCCTTGTTGTCTGCAACTCCACCACCATCCACCTAGTGACAGGTCTGCTAATAAACATATAATGTCAATGCGATATCGCACCTTTTGTGGAAATGTCAATACAGTAGGCAGCCCATGACAGGTACAAATGTGAATGAATCTGTGGTTTACAGAGACGTTAACTGCTAACATTTTAGCTTGGTGTCAGGACTGACTTACATTACAGTGTTTCCCCTATACGCACCCTATACGGTCTCCCTCGCTACATACATATCATCCAGATATATCGTTACCGGTTGATGCAGGTAATGCACCGCGCTAAACTCCGCTATTCCGTGCCGTGCCGTGCCGCACCGTCTCTCAGCACACACCAAAACGGAAGTAACGTTAGCGTAAGGTTTGGAGAAGGTGCAACGGGAAACTTTGAGCCTACTTGATAATGTCAGCACAACGGTTTTAAACAAGCACCGGGTAGATGTTAACCATGAAGCAAGCAACACTGATCACGGATTCAGGATTATCACTCACTGAAGGGAGAACAGTCCTGCAACTTCACGTGACTATCGCACAGTAACGTTACAGCAAACGCAATCATTTGATAGAATTTGGAAGATCCATCTTGACACAAAGATTGTAGGTATTCCACATGCATCGTTTGTTTACTTTTTTCCTGGAGCGGTCCTTATGCTGCGTTCCAGATACAAACAGAGGTCAGAATTTCCCAATTAAAATCTCTGATGTCTGACCTCCAAGCTTTCCAGATGCACGCCATTCCCGTTGTTATGTGGCATCAGATAACTGATTCTCCGTGAAGTCGGGGTAGATGTCATTACATTTAAGTAAATTAACACTGTTAGATAAATGATTCTAGTATTAGACAAACAAACGTGTGCACAATTGTGATGTTATGTACTTATGTACCTAAAGAGCCCCTCTGGTGCCGGCAGACACATAGAAACCTCCCGACAGGGTGCACTTTGCGCTTTGCCTTTGCAAGCGGGCGAACATTCACCTCCACTGCTACAACTCCATCCTAGGGGAAACACTGCATTATCCCATTCTGATTATTCTAACAATGTCCAAACCGAGACAAAATCTGTATTACATCCTGGGTACTTTACCCGCTGTAGTTGCTATAACATCTGGGAAAACATGGGAAACACCACATGTTACATCACAGAGTGATGGTGAACTAGCTAACCAGCCACTCTCATGTTTAGATTGTTTGTTCGTCGCTGTTGTTTGTTGCTCACTGTTACTATGATGGAGCATGCTAGAGCGAGAGGGAACCCTCGCAGCAGTGATTACATACTGCGTCTTTAATAAAAGCTGTAAAACTGTGCCTTATTGTTGGTTAAAAAGGAAGGTCTGCCTAAAATGTTATGTTCCCATGGCTGAAATGCGCAACAATTTAGTTTATCAGTACCAGTGACTCACTGATTACTTTGGCAGGCTGTAAAGTGTATGACTTCCAAACCCAGTCTTCAAAACTATTCTCTGTTTTTGGAAATAATACCACTCCCTTTGAATTATTAATTTATCAAAGATGAAAAGACAGTGCACTATTTTGTCATCGTTCCAAAAATGACTAAGACGAATTATTCGTCATTCTTGAAATATCAACCTATCAATAGTCCTTTTTCACAGTCTCTTCTTTTTCACTGCCGTTGACTCTGGAAAAACAAAACAATTTTTTCACTGTCAAGTCACCATAAAACGTGAGACATCATATGGTAAATCATTGCTGATTCTTTATCTCTCTCGAATATAAACCATTCCCAAAAACAGGAGCAAACAGAACTCTGAACATCGATTTTGATTAACTGAAAATTTTTGATCCTCACTTGTATTAGAGTCTTTTTTAAAGTTACGTATGTCCACTTTTAAATTCATGTTTTGAGAACACACAGTAGCACTACCATTTAAAAACAATATACAAAAAAGTAAAAAAAAAAATATATATATAACATATATGTGTATATATATGTGTGTGTGTGTGTGTGTGTGTGTGTGTACATATATATATACATATATATATATATACCTCTCTTAAAATAAAAACAGATGTACAAAACAGGCATCTTTAGTCAATTGGAAAATAGCAGTGTCTAGAGAAATACACGGTGAAAGAAAATGCAGCTAGCTCATCAGATGAGTGTAGTGATTCAGCAGGTCAAGAACATGACAGACAGGCTGCACAGATGACTAATATGAAGACCACCTACTTGTAACTGTTACCGTACTGAATGATGAGGTTAATAAAATAAAAAACAGTGATAACAGCACAGCGTTTTCTATGAGCTTGTTTTGTTGTAAATATGATCATCTTTTTACACTACAGCACCTCATCTGACGAAGACATCACCAAACCTGTCCATCTGACACCTGCAACCATCTGTTGGGAGCCCGTGGTGGAGCCTTGATGGCTGTGCATTTGAGTGGTAATTGAGCCTGAAATGTGCTTAATAACGATTGTCCTGCCTAATACGCCACACCAGGAGCTCAGAGCACCGTGACAACCCTGAGCAGCCGAGACAGGCGGGCAGGCGGGGAGATGAAGAGATGGGCAGAAACCACATTTCTCCTCCTCATTAGCCTCCAATAACTGGGAACAGCCCGCAGTAAATGCATCACTGGGAATCAGCTAAGAGAAAGACACCAAAGGAATAGCTCCTCTGAAAGGCTGTGATACATATCAGTCCTGCTATGTTCTGGGAATTGTATTTAATTCAAACATTAGAAACAGGTTTGCTGTTCGGTTTGACAGAGGACTTACAAACATTTACATGCACATATTGATTTTATTTCTCTGTCACAGGTCTTGGTGTTGGCCCTGGCTCACGATCTACAAGTATAATTAGAGGCCTAACACAAAAGGCCACATTTTTTTTTATTTAACATATCTTGAGGGCCAACCAAATGGCCAAGCTTTTAAGACAACTAAGACAACTGAGGTAAGCCCTGCTTCTCTAATTGGTCACATAATGAACCCCTTTTTGAATTTATTTGTCATGTTCAAATTGATCTTGGCTGCCTTGGCTATGAACACCTCCTCTGGGAACAAGTTCCCTGTGTTATTAATGGGTGTAGGACGAGTTGTAGGTATTAATACGACGTAGTTTGTGATGGGGGGCTCTGTAAAGCATGACAGCTGCCCCAGGAGACCACATGGCAGTAAGAGGTACTTGTCAGCAGTGGGTTACAGACAAAAGGCAGGCGTCTTCCCGGTCGGCAGGGGACAGTGTGTGGGATCAGAGGGCGTGATATCCTGTCCAATGCCCCCGCTGAGGAGCCAGAAAACCCAAACTCCCTGCACCTGTCAGGCACCACAGGGAGGTGGTTTGACTGTGTCACACTCGTAACACAGGGAACGCCCCTCTCCTGAGGTGTACGTGTACAGTAATCATCATGGCTTCCCTTACAGATCTATAATCAGTCGTTCAACCTGACAGAAACACTGTGTTTTTGCCTGTATGTTGCGTTGTGTTGAAGCTGAAGAGATCGGGTGCTTGGGGTTTTGGAAGGGTAATTGCCTCACAAAGCGAACTGAGTCATGAGGAAATGAGCATCCTCAGATAAAAATCTGTCTTACAAAGTAACTCATATACACAACAACTAGAGCCTGCTGGTGAAGCATTACTTATTCCCTCTCAACTTCCTCTGCTATTCATTTTCCAGTCTGTTCAACTTACAGTGTGTGGGTGCCGCTAACTCACCCTGCCGCATGTGTAACCTGCTCAGCAGTAGCTAAATGTTACTCTGGGGATATAGCTTCATAAGAGCAATACCATGCATCACAGAGACCACATTTAAATACCAAATATTGCCCATTCGTTTCTCCCTCTCCAGTCGTGGAGGAGTGCACAGCTCTGTGTTTAGCAGAGGCCAGGGGGATTTGAGCAGGCAAACAGATGGGACCTGAGAAAAGGTATGGATAAGGTACAAATGCAGGAATGGGAATCCCCCTGGGAGCACCCTCCTCATTCTGGCACCCACTTTCATGGTGTGTTTAGTGCCCTACTCCGCGTGAATTATGAACAGACTCAGGGACTGATTGTGTAAAGCTCTGAATACAAAGTATGTTATGTTCTGTGTGGTAACAGTTAGAGATGGAGTAGTTAGAATTTCTCTGTGCATCAGTTTATTTTACTATGTATTAAAGAAGAAGCTTGGCTTGTGATGCTGTTCTTTTAAATTGAATACTAGTCAAAGTGAATGCCTTACTGTGACATGAAGTTATTCAGATCTCCGTTATTAAAAAAAAAAAAATTCAGCTTAACTCAAAAATGCTAAAGAAGATATTCTCCACATCTCTTGAGAAATACTACACTTGGCGTGTGGCAGCGCAGCAATCACAGCAATCAGCACTCTTATTCCAGGATTCCTCAAGACCGCACAGCACTGACAAAACACATGTAGGAGCAGAGCCGACAAATCTGGATACAAGATGGGCACTCTGACCTTCCCCTGGCACGCCGCCCACAGCCTGCAAACCCACTCAACATGACGGGTATCTCTGCGTCTCTGCTGAAATCGTGGCAGGCATAATTGCGCCTCCTGTCCAAGTGCGAGGAAGTTATTCTTAAGGACCTTTTCTCTGTGCATCTCTGTGAGACACGACAGAACAAGAGTACTCATCCTCATCTATGGATCAGACCCCAAAGGTCCCTTTCTTTAGTCGGAAATGTAATGAGACATTGTTAACTCAATTTACACCATTTTCAGAGGAAATGAAAGAGGCTTCTCCATGGGGCAGCAGAACATCACTACCCAATCATTCTCTTGTCTGGAGTCTGATGTGTGTAAATACAATTGACTTTGACACCTCAAATGTCACATTTCTAACAAGATGCGGTAATACCCTTATAGATAAAGGAGAGAAAGATATGTATTAATACGTGTGTGTGTGTGTGTGTGTGTGTGTGTGTGTGTGTGTGTGTTCGGCTCGTGTGTGATACATATGATGTATCTTAAGTAGGGTATGCTGTTTTTTTACTTTGAATCAGTGGTTGTCTTTTTATGTCAAGGACACAAATTAGTCCAAATTAAGTTCACACAAATTAGACCGTGGACTCCCATTTCATAAGATTTTGACTTGGGTCCTTCAACAGATAAGAACTTTTCTTTTAAGTCTTTGACATAAAGAAACTGTACGGAACCCATGACCGAAATAGTCTTACATTCTGTCATTGTCTTACTTATGGCTGGAATTACAGTGAAAATGAATTATTCCCCTTTTCGCTTGGGACCCTGTGGAATCCACTCAAGGAACCCTTGGGGTGCCTGGACCTGGCTTTGAGACCCACTACTGTAAATAAAATATATTACACAGTCTTGAGTATATGTAGATTTTTCATATGTACTTTATCTATGAATGTGTGCGTGTGTGTGTGCACGCGCGTGTGTGTGTAGTTCCATGGATGGATGCCTCTAACAAAGAAAGAGATGGACAAAAGCCCTGCTCCTCTGTTATCTCTGCCTTTTCTAGGTGTTAAAGGGGTGCTCACCACAACCACGGGTCACTGTACAGACGCCACGACATTTAAACAGCTTTATCTGCATGCACATAAAGTCAAACACACACACACACACACACACACAATTACATACAAAGAATCACAATGTTAATCTGTGTCACAATGCCCTCTGAAAAGATTGGGCACCCTTCAAAAACACCCCGGCTACAAAGGACAGTTCATGGCACAGCACATGTTGTCAAGGCTGAGGTCATGGTGAACCATGTCACCGTAAGCCCAGGAAACAAATGAGGCAAGTCTAATATGCCAACTCCTGGTTACATGGACACAGTTAGGGACACAGCGGCTGACTGCTTGATATGAATCAACTCACTCTGGATGGCTGGCAGAGTGTGTGAGAGAGAACATGTCTTATTTTCACCGCTCTGCCTTCCGTTTTTTCCCCATTTCTAGCTGAACACATGTCCATCAGCTACCACAATATTTCTATGTCGCGCTATGAGTGTCTCACTCGCAAATGCACACAATGGGTATAAGTGACCCTTTGCAACGGACATCAACACCCACTAGCTACAGTGTGGCCTCTCATCCACTGCAGCCTGATTCTTAAAACACAAGTGGTAATTTAGTCAAACGAGAACATGTAGAGGAGAGGAACTAGAGAATTGTTTTGTGCATACATACAACACGTTTCGTCTCTATTGATGTAGTTTAGATAAAGACAGAGAACTCCTGGCTGTTTTGTGGATACCTCACATGCCGTATGCATGTGATCTGCTTGAGGAGGCAGCTGCTGGTTTGAAGCCGCTTGTCTGTCAAGCTCTTTTACACATGATGTCTGGACTGTGATGTTAAGATACGGGCCTGGGGGCCACAAAAGAAACAACACAATTGTTGTTCTGCTACTACTTCCACTGCTGCTTCTGTGTTAAAAATCTGAAGACTTTTACATCTGTATGTTGCTCCTTTATTTACAGAGTGCATCTGCCCACGCAGACCAAGTCCAAGCCCAATGGGACGACAGTAAGAGCAGGCATGGGGTGCGAGGGAATGTTGTTTTCCTGCTTAGAGACAGACTTACTGCCACTGACGAGGAGAGGGATTTCAAAGTCACAGTCTCCTTGGTAACAACATGCCTTCTCCAAAGCTCTCAACTATCTAAACGGCTTTAATCAGGGAAATTAACAACACAGTATCATCAACATTGCAAACATGAATAAGCAGTTCAGCATTTATTTGTGCCGAAATACACATTGGTGAATAATTAGCACTGGTGAACTTCACAAAGCCGTTAACATTATGGCACATTAGCCAAGTATTTGGTAATATTAAGTTATTTGCAGGTTTCACTTTTCAGCAATAGCATGAGTTCTCGCCTTTAACTTTCTAAAAAGAAAAAAAAAAAAAAAAAACTGTGACTTCATTGACAGAAGACCTTTTTTTCTGCACAACAGTTTTCATTTGAACTATCCCTGTGCTCCAAGGAATGCCACATTATATATTTTTGAGAAAGTATAGGTGCCAACACATCATTACAATCATCTACCCACCCCCTGTCCTTCCTCAGTACTTTAAAACTAAATTGATACCACCAGAAAGCATGCACTTCACCGCTGACACTGTGAGGGGGATTTGGTCCTGTGGGTATATAAATACCTGCCAAATCATGAAATGCCTACCACTGAGAGATGGACGAGAGGCCAATCAGTTGAATAATGGCTATAGTTTTTACACCCTAGCTGCCAGCACTGGTTGCCATCAGTTGTAATGTCCACCTTGAAAAACCCAAAGTGTGCTGTTGATCAATGTTGCCTGATGGGAAGGGAAAATCAAGCTCATAAACGGGGCCCTTGGATGCTAAAAGGGGAGTGAGCCCTGAGGGACCAAGCATTTAAATGTATGGTGAGAGTATTATTGATGGCTGAGTTCCGAGAAGTAGACGTGTTTGACCCTATAGCACTTTCCCCTACCGTACTTTGCACGTGCTGTATAGCTGTGCGTGTATGTATATGAGCTGGTATGTCCACAAGCGATGCGTTGCACACATGTAATTAAGATAAAGTGTCTGTCCAGTCGTAATACGGTGCTGAGACAGTTATGACCTTCCTGCGTGTCTGTTAGATCGTGATTCTGTGGTTGAAAAGTTCATCTCTTCAAAAGGAAGAGAGAATGTGGATGTCTCTCGTAGCAGACACCAAGAGCAGAAGAAAGGCAGCGAGAAAAGAAAAAACACAAAAAAAAAAATAAGTAGCAGCAAAGTTTCTCTTCTCAGCCAAGAAGAAGGCATGTTTCTGTGTCACTGTTTTCCCTTTTCATGGCAAAGGGAGGAGAGCCAAGGTCGAGCGTGTCAGTGTGAGTCAAGCCTGAAAGTGTGAAGACTCCAATTAGACATAGCCTCGGGTCTGACTCCAAAAGACAAGGATAACACACACCCCTCCGTGAAAATGTGCCAAACAACGCATAGTGCAAACACATACACATACACAAACTCACACACACGCACACGCACACACACACACACACACACACACACACACACACACAAACACACACCCCACATGTCTTCATGTCCCTGTTTTACATGAAATGCATGTTGATACCACAGCTGTTTGCACCCCATCCATCATCTCTAGCAGGCAACAGGCAGAATTATTAACAAGCAAAATCTGTCAAGCCCTATTAGCGCAATAAGGAACCTGCTAAGGCAAGTAAACAATTTATTAATGTATGGCTGATGTATCTAATTATCGCATGTTTGAAAAAGACCAAATATTTATGATTTCACAGTCTATTTGCACTTAATTGAACATGTTGCTTGTATAAGAATATGACACCATTGATTATTTAATGAGCACTGGAAAGATTTACAAAGTTCAAGTGATTTGTGGCAGTCTGAACTTCTTTGAGAGGACATGACATCATCATTGATGTCTTTGTTTAATGTGCTTGAGGTAGCAAGCACTAAAGGAAATGGAGGGTGAATTTGTCTTTCAATGTTTTTTTTAACATAACAATGTCTTTAATTTTGGCGCTTTTAGAGTTTAATCCCTGCATCACATTTTAGTGTGAATTATGTAAAGCACTTTAAAATGTCTAAATAAAATGTGTCATGTAAACAAAGTTGCCTGATGAAAATAGTTAGACAAACAAGAGTTAGAGTGAAGACGAGACAGTGCTTGCTATTGTTGGAAGGAGCTGTCTGAGTGCTGAAGGATGCTTGTCTACACATCAAGTGAATCAAATAATTAACCACATTAAGTATTGTACTATTTTAGTGATGGCAACAATCATGGAACAGATTAGGGCTCATCGAAGGAATTCATCACCATTAAAGTTATTATTTGCTTGATTCTCCACTGGTTTGCCGATCAGTAGTGAGTGATCTGACTCTTTCTTGCATCCCATGACCAAAACTGAACACATCACTTGATAACTTGGGGTTCATTAACCCAACTCACCTCATCACTGGATCATTTTAACAGTCTACTTTTTGAGAAGAATACTTCCAACAAAAAACTACTACTCCATAACTTAGTTCACCACAGTAAAGTGGCTAAGCGATTTTCAATGAGTAAACATTTCAAGGTTGCATCAGTCGTCTCCAATTGCAAAAACACTGACTTCATCTAATCACTTAGATTGTAAATATCAAAGTTTCACCAAGAAACTGGGAAAAAAAGATATTAAAAAATAATATTTCATACAGTTATTGTATTAATACTTGGTTGATAAAC
>OMLP01029351.1:16133-33534 GCA_900302685.1 Spondyliosoma cantharus | reverse complement strand
AACAGGAGGTATGCCAGTTAAAATGCCACAAGAATCCGGCAGAGTTTCCAGGGAAAGCGACTGAAATCCGGAGACTGGGAGGAGCTCCGGCAGTGACTGGGACTGTGAGCTCTCAGCAAAGAGGGACAGATGTGAACGGCTGCAGACACGCAGCTGTTCCAGGACACGATGCAGTCCAAGAATCCAGACTTTTTCCAAATATCGGTTTGGATTCAAACAAATCATGCTGGAAAAAAATATGTGAGCCCTAAAAATAAAGCGTGTATGCTTGTTTTGACCTAGGTGGTTCTGGCAGGTTTTCAACTGTGAACAATCAATGCAACTGATATCCAAATCAAACTAGAGCAGAAATTATTAGTTGTCAGTTTCATCAACTGAAAGGAATCAGAAACTGCATTTTTTGATAAGAAATCCTAGGAAACAATCTAATAGTCAAGTTGAAAAAAGTTACGTTCTAGCCTCTCAAATGTGACAATGTCTTGCTTTTTCTGAGCTGCATGACATTAAATTCAGCGTTTTGGACTGTAAACCAAACAATAAAAACAATCGGAAGAAGTCACCATTTCTTCACCGGTTTCACCAAACTTTTCATCAAGAGACTAACTGATAATAAAAATAATTGCAAGTTGCAACCATAAAAACTCTCTTGATATAGAATGTTTACCACTCAGATTACCCTGATCTCTGCGATGTAAGAAATAATTTGGACATGGGTCTGCGTTTGTGTAATCATATATATATAATAGGCATGGAGAGCAGACTCTCCCCCAGACTGTCCTCACTCACCATAATGTATGTCATTAGTGGAAAAACATGTGGATTACTCATCAAATTTCCAACTAACTGCAGACCTCTCTCTGTCTGAGACACAACCGACTCAGTATCTGTCACTATCACATCGGTATCTGAACATGTCTGAGGAACTGTCTGCCATATTCGCCTGCGAGACACGAGCTCACACTGTTACACAATCACTGCCCTGTTTCTGTTTCTGCTCTTAAGTTCAATGGCGTGCAAAGATTTTCATTCACCTAAACATTTGTTGCAAAAAGTATTTGGGAGGGAACAAAGCAGCCATTCAGAGCGTGGCGGTGTTGGGTGGTGCTGCAGGGAGGCAGCCGGACTGGACAGAGGTGCCTCAGTCCAGCGAGGGATGATGAACACAAACATACAGTTCCTCAAAGACCAACACTGATAGATGATATATTTAGATTTAATCTGTTTGCGGCTGCTTTGCTGTGATGTGAAATATCTTCTTTGACCAGTTATTAATTATTCACATTTAGCCCTTTAGCCTCGGTGTAAAACATTGTTCAACTTAAAGGGAATTTAATGATGACATTTGATGTATTTTTGGCATGGACATGCTTCTAAACTGGAATATAAGACAATCATGGATGCCAAAACTAAACCCATGATGATCATAATAGAAACTGTACAACATCAGTCACAGCAGAGGTGGACTGGACCACATCAGGTCGTCGATAGAACATAACTCCCTGCTCCACATGTTAGTTTAACTCAGGTATCCCTGACCTGACTTCATCAGCATTATGTTTGCCTTCACAACATACATTATGAATGAAACACAGTAATGCTCTTCCCTCTTTAAATAATCACTGTAGAGCGGCTGCTTTGCGCTCGAGGGAGACAGCGGAACGAGGTCGGCTGATTCTAAATCGGGCCTGTGTGTTGTTCGACCGAACAGCACAAAGTTTCCTCTGAGCACCGGACATCCTCCCCTCCTCCTTTTCTAAATGGCGTCTTGGATCTGGTTGGAATTACAGCTGGAGGAATTGATGTCATGGTGCTGAGAGGGAGGTCAGAAAGAATCCAAAGGAGCAGGCGAACAATCTTAATGTCAAACAGGAAAAGTTAAGGTGTTACCACTTTTTCTTATATAATCAAATCAAATATTCCTGTAATGACCTTGTCTTTCCATCCCAGGAGAAATTTCAGCAGACTGTACAAACTGGCCTTGATTAATTTGGAAAACATAATTAATGGGTGGAACCCGTACTCTGCATTACAAAGAAATGTCGAAAAAACTTTGTAAGAAACAGAAGACAAGAAGCAGATCTGACTTTAGTTGATTTATTTCTTCCCAATCTGTGATCTCAAAATGCATGAGTGCAATATACTTGTATAGCATAAGGTACAATCAGCAGATAAATATAAAATTCAGTAAAATAGTACTCTAGTCATGTAAACTGGATTTTAAATCTATAACGCAAGTGGTACAAATCACTACGTGCCTGCCTGTTGACCTAAACACATTTAAGTGCGTCTTACGGACACTAGCTTTGCTCAGCACTAGTTTGTGGTCAAGGTGACAGTCGGGGTGGTGAGGAAGTGTTGGCAAGAAGCTAAATCCATACAGGACATCTGTGACAGGTTCACACGGCAGCCTGGACACACAGTCCATGAGTTTTCCACGACTGAGTTTGAGCACTTCTCTCTTTTCAATATCAGAGAGGACGACAAGTCTGGTTTCCACTTTCTGAAAACCAGTATCAGATTCTGTGAATATGTGAAACTTGGAAAATACATTCTGTTATATTCCTTTGAAGTGATGCAATGGTGAAAACTCCCATGATATCCCAGGAATTCCATAACCAGTATGAACATTGTCTGTAGTAAATGCACTATGTGGGCCAAGACTGCAGCACTGAGAACTACTTAAGCTCTACAACTCTTAGGTTTCTAGGAATATATGCTGTAGGTACATATAAATAAAAGCACAACAGAGAGCAAAATCTTCATGACAAAATAATAAAACATAGAAATAAAGGATTAGTGTTTTGCACAGATGAACATTTGACATGCTTATGGTACAGAAGATATCCTCACTTGCTAGATTAGTGTCTAAAATGCATGTGAAGAAAGCCAAGTCACCATTGCTGTGCATTCACAAAACGAACAACATGATCAGCAGGTTACAAGGAATATTTGGCAGCCACAATTATTTTCTTATTCTTTATTCTAACTGCCAGTTAGAATGTGTTTTCATGTACCGTGGCTCTTAATATTGAGTTGAGGAATGTAACAGCTAGTAAACTTTTCCACCACTTTATAAACCTTTATATGAAGTGCTTCAGGGTGAAAAACACAATGCAACTGATCTTGTGGCGCAGCTGCAGCCATTTCAAGGGTTATTGATTAGCTCTCGAGTCATTTTATTGGTTTGCTGGATAGAAACGTTGACAAAACATTGTACCATTATGAGAGAAAATACCAAACCAGGTGACCACCTGATTTGCCAAATCAGGTGAAAGTAGGCCGGCCACATATGCCTCATTTACACCTGTCACATCCAAGGGTGTCATATCACCAACCAGTGCAAAATTTACTTTTTTGACCACTGGCCAAAGTGCTGGAACATTTTTCATTATTTTTGGCTGCTGAGGAATGCAATCTACCAGCTTTTTTTTTTTTTTTTTTTTAATTCCAGCATGTTTGGTTTTAATTTTGAGCCCTGTCCACAATATCCAGGTGTTCATTTACACCATCTGCCTTGTTTATTCCAAACTAAGTGCCTACCAGGGTAAGTCCCACTCCAGCTCAGTAAACATCTGCACCGCAGCAATTTAGTTACATAAGTAACAACTTAGCTAGAAAGCTATCCGATGAACATCTTACTAAATGCATTTTAAACAGCAATTGATTTTGATGCCTTCTGAACCACATTTCGTGGTTGCATATACATTTAGATTTTGGTATATTTGACAGCTATCTGTTGCACCCAAACTGCCTGCAGTGACTTAGGTGCAGTCCACATGTACATGGGTATATTTGAACAATAACAATTGTGGGAAATGTGAATTTCTATCAAAACATCGTACACAGTTGTTTTTGTCTCTTTCCTGTCAGCGTATTTTCAATGTCCGATCTTGTCTCTTTAAATATAGAGGATACTACATCCATTCTGTTATGTCAAAATGAAATACTCCACAATATCACAACTAGGGTTGCAGCAGTAAACTGTTTTAAAGGTACACCAGGGTATGAAAAATGATGCTTATCGTACCGTGCACACTTGCTTATCTATGATATTAAATCATACGGTACAAATGTTGTCAAAACAGTTATATAAATAAAATTAAGTTTATATCAACTTTCATGCCGGGGAGACTATAAGAGGGTAATAAAACCATCAACAACAAAAGAAAAAAACATTATTTTCATTCCTTTAAAAGGGCCATTGTAACTGATAATAACACCATTAATAATAATAATTGTGTAGTCCCATTTACCGCTAAACCATGATACTTTCCTGAGATGGTTATCGTACCGTAAATTCTCATACCATTGCAACTCTAATCGTAACACGTACTCAAAGTTCACATTTGACAATAATGCTACTCCAATAAGACCTGATTAGGATGTGAACGTGGATGTCTGCATCATTTACAAAAATCCTCACTCTGGAAGGACTTTCAAAGAGGTCAATTTTCAGTGACCTTAAACACTATGGACGTGCGTATACAAGGCCAATACGCATAGAATACAAGAATAACCAGTGTACATGTGGACTGGGTCAGAATTGTGTAACCTTTAAACCAAGCTGATCGCAGTGAGAATGCACAGTCAGGGCGAGCACACACAATCTGTGAGGTTCAGTCCTTTGGCGTTTGGCAAGACATTAAAGGGCTGCAACCCTACTCAGTGAGGGAGCTTTTCTAGTGGGGGGGAGGAGGGAAACACCAGCACGCAGGCGGTGAGATAATGTCCTAGCAAGCCACCGAAGATAATTAGGAGAACAAAATGTGGTCATTTTAAATACTGGTGTTTGTTAAATCTAGATGTGGATGTCTGTAGTCATGGCAGTGTGGTCCTTCTTCAGAGTGATGATGAATGATTCATTCAGAGCGGTGGCTGGCCTCTGCTGTGGTTTACCAGTTGTCCAAGAAGTCGAATCCAGTCTTCAGGATGTTGCTGCTCGTGTTGAACTGAGGGGTGGGAGACAGAGTTCAGTACATTGTTTTGTTGCAACTTTCATCTCTGCATTTGTCTTTTTTGCTGATTAAATCATTCTTTTACTGCATCTCTAAAGGTTTCAACCCCCCCGTCACTGACTTGTCCTGTTAGGGTGATTTTACAGCTAGCCGGCTTAGTTTGGTTTGTTTAGGCTGGTGTGAAAGCAGTGAATCAAACTCTGGTGCAGACTAAACATTCAGACAGAGACTTGAGAGGTTGGTTTGGCTCTGCCCAAGATTGACTGTGCTGCTGTTCTTTTGTGGTATGAAAGCAAAACAGACCAACCACAGGGCTTCTGTGATTTTAGCAGGGGTTCAAAAACTAAACTCCACTCAAATCCTCTTTCTGACTGCGAGGGCATGTCGAGGGCATGTTTCCCGATGCTGACCAATAGTTTTCAGGTTGTTGTATTTTAAAAAGCAGTTCCTAACCTGTAGTTTTTGCACACCTGAAAGAAGGACAAGATTAAGTAAGCAAATATTAATGATTTAATATTCTATAGATCTGAGGAGAATTGTTGGATTAAAACTCAGACTTTTCCCCTCCTTTTTTGAGGAAACTTTATTGCATATTACAATTGCGTTGTCTTCCTCTGAAACTGCAAACACTAACCTAATTAAAGTTACACTGATTAATTGATTAGTTAATTAATCTGCAACTATTTTGATGAAAGATTAGTCGGTTTAACTAATTTTTTAAGAAAAAATAAAATTTTCTGATTCCAGTTTCAATAGAATATGTTCTGGTTTCTTTACTCCTCTATGGCAGGAAACTGAATATCTTTGCGTTGTGGACAAACAAGACTTTTGAGGCTGTCATCTTGGAATTTGGGAAACACTAATCAAGATTTTTTTCACAATTTTTCAGACAGTTTATCGACCAAAGAACTGATTAGGAAAAAAATAGTCCACATAAGCCAGAGCTGCAGCCGATCCTCGGTCAGATCTCCACCTCTGCCATTTGTTTTCATTCTTTTGTTTTTACAGTGTAACACCCACAAAGCATATTGTCACTCACCCACTCCTTACACTACTGATTTTACAGCTTCAGTTTACCCTTTTTGTTGCAATCTAA
Organism: Spondyliosoma cantharus; assembly: GCA_900302685.1. Classification (NCBI taxonomy): domain Eukaryota; kingdom Metazoa; phylum Chordata; class Actinopteri; order Spariformes; family Sparidae; genus Spondyliosoma; species Spondyliosoma cantharus. The sequence continues at coordinate 27,483 of OMLP01029351.1, read as the reverse complement.
GAGCTGGACTGTAACAGCATCAAGTGAACACAAAAACTCAACCGTTAGAAAGCTTGGACTGGGTCAAGAACCAACAACCAGCAATTGTTGGATTAAGCCTAATAAATAATAATGAATAAACATGTCGATTTTAAGGGTATTACATTTCTGGAAGAATGCAATTTTGGCTTTAAATCCATAACTTCTGCATTTCACAATATCCAAAGCAAAGCTTGTCCTGCAAGTTCTGTTTCCAAACTCACCTGGGCAAAGGTCGGGCTAGTTTGTGAATCGTCTTCCCCTTTTTTCTCTTTCTCCACACTGGTGGGTTTGTGCGAAGGTTTGGACAAGGCGCTGGATGAGTACATTTCATCCAGGGTGTTGCTGACCGATGGCAGGGTGCTCTGAGACCGCTCCCAGCCTGCAACTGACGAGGAGACGCTGACAGGTGGGGCTGGGTTTGGTGAAATGGAGAGGGATGCCTGTGTTGCACTAACAGCGGCGGCGACGGGGGGATGGGGGGCGGGAGGCTTGGGTGCTCGCTGCTTGATGGACCTGGCAGGAGGCGGAGGGTGGGGGTCTGCTACCTCAGGCTCCTTGGGGGTGACGGAGGTCTCCTGTAAGAAAATGATTGATGTTACTGTTTTGACATCATTGATATAACATTTTAAAGATTTTTTTTGATATCATACACTTGTTTTAGATAACCTAGAGATAATTTTCTCTAGGTTATCTACGTTGGTTTTTTGAAAGTGTTCAGAAACAGATGTCACATAGAGAAATTGTTAACATTTCCTTTAGGTTACTTGCATGTGGACGGCAAACTAAGTAGGTGGTTGATGAGGATGTACCACGCAAAATCACAGCAACAACAAATGTGCAAGAACGTAAAGAAAGGACAGCAAAGTAGAACAATCAGAAACAATCTAGTCATCATCGTTGTTTTCTCTGAAAGCAAATTGGCTGCATTCACCATCTGCTACCCTGACACTTGTGCTGGCTTCACAGATGCCAGTTATCTCAGCTTCGGGCTAGATTCTATTTCAGGATACAGCTCGATAAGACAAGCGACAAGTGTTGGAATGGGAGATGCTTTCAATCTGTTGTTTGTTAGAAAATATACATATGACACGTGTGCCAAAATATATTTAAAAAAACGGCACCAGATACTGAAGAACGATGGCAGATTTCAGTGCTTGCCTGTCGGAGGTAGGATGGGAGAGATTTCTCTCCTTTCTCGAGGGACTTGATCTGGCTGGGGGTTAGGGACTGGAAGTCTGCTTGCTCTCCCTCCAGCCTGGACCTCTCAGCACTGATCTTCCAGAAAGACGATTCTTCTTCTGGCCTGCGCCCCTCGCTGACAGACACCTTTACAAACACAATGACACGTTCAATTTACAACTCCAAAGATATACAAATTAAAACAACTGCAGTAGGCTCCTTTTCTTACCTTGGTTCCTGGTGTGCTCTTGCTGAGCTGGCTGGTATGAGGAGCCTTTACAGCCTTTGAGTCTGCCTGCGAGGTTGAGATTCCCTGGTCTGCAGGGCCTGATGTCAAGCTGAAATCCAGCTGGCTCTAAAAGAGGGAGCAAAATGTATATTTAATGACCCCCAAGTCCATTATCCAAAATGGGCAGGGATTTCTATCATGCAGTTGCGTATGTTAAAGAGGGGATGGAAATTAACCAATCTGCAAAACTTTCCTTACAATGTATACAAAGGTCTGACAGGATAATTACGTTATTGATTTATCATATGTATCTTATCTTACATATCGTATTGATTTATCAATATATGTACATGAATCTGAACATTTTTGCCAACCTTGATATTGCCTATTGTATTTACATGTGACATGTAAGACTTTGGTGCAGCATTTAAACATTAGCCTTTTTTAGATAGAAAAGGCGGCACGTTTGCTGCAAGGTAAAGGTGGCAATCTGCCGCCTTGTCTTTCTAAAAGGGAGGTGTAATATTCCTCCTTTTCCAAAAGCCGCCACTTGGCCGCCACTGGGGTAGGCGTAAGCATGTGACGTGAAGTACAAAGTTGGACAGTGAACAGTGACAACGAATTTGTCTTCAAAATAAGAGCTTTACATTGCAGCCCATTGGAGTTTAGAACTGGGTTCTTAGCGGGGGGCTTTTAATTTCAAAGTAGCGACCATTCGTAGCTTGCCACTACAACAACAAGCGGACACAACCAAACAGCTACCAATTTACCGCCTTCTGTCTAAATCCATGGACCTAGCCGCAAAAAGGACAGCCAATTGGCGGCTTACTGCCCAGTATAAAAACGGCTATTTATTCACATTTTATTTGTTGTGGCTGTGGCTCAGGGACAGAGCCAGCTTCTTGAGAAGGTCAGTGGTTCGATTCCCCTCATCTGCATGTCGAAGTGTCCTTGGGCAAGATACTGAAGCCCAAAACTGCTCCTGATGTGCTGGTCCGCAACTTGCATGGCAGCCAACAGCATGTGTATGTATGTATGTATGTATGTATGTATGAATTGCTGTCTGCTAAATGCCCTAAATGTAAATGTTGTTTTGCTTGTGTAGTTAAAGTTTCATTTAACTAGGATACTTCAATAATTTTTCACACTCCAATTCCATTATCTGAATAATACAAATTAGACGTTCAATGCTCTTTGAAAGGGTGTACTAGCAATGTCGTTGTAGTATCATTAAATCGGTGGCATTAAATCCTGACAAAAACTTAAAATGACAATAATAAAAATGTATCGCAGTTATTTCTGGGATAATATGTTGTCCAGCAAAAAGGATTGACTGTGACAGGCTTTATATAATTCCTAAAAGGAAATAAATTGTCCATTTTGTTTCCAGCAAAATCCTGACAAACACCGTCTTTGATGTTCTTAGATGGAAGGACTTAGGGTATATTTGGGGTTTCAGATTGCTGTCAGGCTCAATAACCAATGTGAAGATCCCACAATGAGCTCGGGGAACTCACTATCTTTTAACATTATACACAACAAGATTCATTACTAAATGTTATCAACACAATACTAGACAATGAAAAAAGTAAAACACCAATTTATAAGTCCAACTTCTTCCCAGAGTCTATAAATATTCTTACCTTTGTTTCCCAAGAGAAGGGGGCTGAGTGCTCATCTTGCCAGGTGATATCCTAAACAGAAACACACAGGGTAGGATTTCAGGACAGAAAACGATTTATTATGACGAGTCTAACTGTCTAAGTCTAACTTTAGGTCCATGTTTGTCTATTTATCTTTTTTATTCCTTATGGTTGCGACTAAAATCAAACATTCACTTGTAGCTAGCTTACGTATCAGGTAGTCGGTGACGTTTGACAACATTTTTAGACGGCTACGTGGCTAGTTAGCAACCACAACAACACACACAGGCTGCTCTGACCTCCAAAAACACCCACAAAGCTAACTAACATCAATTAAAATGTGCTTTAATTACCTCGTCCCCGAAATGAACAATCTTCTGTCCAGTCTGAATGAGCAGTTTAGGGTAACAGACCACTTCATCGCGTTCAACTCTGTGCATAGCGTATCGGGCTCGGATGTGGGGGTCCATCATCCCGTTGTCGATGGCGCTGTCCTGCTCCTCGGGCGTCATTTTCTCCCAGGACGGGCCGTGCTTGGCTTTGATTTTCTCCCTCTCCTGCATTATTTTCTTCGCCATGGAGTTGATGGAGGAGAAGTATTCGAACTTCTTTTCCTCCATCCTGTGGGCGTCGAGCCCCGCCATGGTTGCGGCGGCCATCTTTAGCTGCTACCAGCTGTTGTTATTGTTGGGAGGAGGAAAAGGAAGCTGGTGTTCATCGCTGTGTGGGCGGTGGGCGGGGCGGCTGACGAACCGACACGGACATTCTGCTGTGTGCGTTACTGGCGCCATCTTGTGGTCCGTCCCAACAACGTTACCGTCATGAGCTCGAGCTGCTGTCTGGTTAGTGCTGATAAAATACAAAAATACCACATTGTTGGGCTATAGGTCCGACTTATTAGTGACCTCAGCACTTTATCCTTTAATCCGTGGTTTAAATTTATAAGGTCACATTCGACATGATCGTCCATTTTGATGTAAAATGATGTAAAACCCTTCTGATGTAAAATGCTCCACCCTCACCACCGAGTAGCTAATGGAGTTGTTTCGTGATGAGTCCTAAAACCCGGAAATGAGGGAGCATTTTGCACTTCCGGTTTCCTCGTCTCAAACTCAATGAATTTTTTGAATGGGTTTTTGATTCAATGGCTGGAATAAGGTCTGTGGTTACCACAGGCTAAAGATATTTACAGGCTTTGTTCTTCGACTGGCTAAATGAGACTACAGAAGGTGTAATGGACATTTAGCGACATCATGCCAAACACGGAGACTCATCTACTCACAAGTCCGTCTTTTCAGGCCAACTTAACTCTGACTTTACAACTTGTTGATTGATCAGTTTATAGAAAATATGTATACTATTATATATTTGTTGTAAGACACTTAGTGGTGATGAGGATTGAAGTGGTGAATTTGCATCCTGCTGCTGGTAATGGGATGATGAGATTAGTGAGATTGAACCATGAAGTACATTTTGCAAGCTCTCCTCTAATATGATTATTTCAATACTATACCAGTAGGGTTTATCAAAAATGTTATAAATGTTTTCCCGTATCTCAGTAACCCATAAACAAAAATATGCCCATGAATAAAAGTGGTAACTTGTGAATGTAATGACAGTGATAATGAAACAATAATTGAGATGTGGTTGGAAATGTTTTAACATATTTTGATAAGCATATTTACTTGAATAATTTATTTTTTCATTGCAATCAATTACAAGCATAATGTACATAGTCATATTAAAATAAGAAACTTGGAAAAAAAAAATAATTGTCATTGAAGTATTTACAGTTCTAAAAATGGCTTTTAGCCGATGCAACAGAGACACAGAGGCATTTGTTGTCAAGTCAAATTATATGGTCAGGTCCCCCTTATGTGTACCCAGAGATCACAGACTGCATGTTGGAATGACCAAAGAACCAATATTAAAAGGTGGCTTGTAGTTGTCAGTGCAAAACAAGATAGAAAGCAATCGACAAAATATCACCACAAAAACATACTTTTGTCAACTTTAAAGTTTGCTTTAGCAATCCTGTACAAAATATTGTATTATCCTTGTGCATTTTGAAAATATTAAAATCTTTATGAACAATCATAAATATTCTAAAGACACTTTTCCCAATTTCACAAATTTTTAAGCATCACATCAATAAATAACTCTTGAGTAGTTTTACACACGAGGGCCATGATCTCTTGCTGATTTAGCCTCATGAGTTTTTCCCCTCACCTTTCTTGTTGACTGTGACTGTTTACATTTAGCATGTTGAATCTAAATAGCATTCTTCAGGCTGTGCTGTGACTTACATCATGGAGGCTAAGCTTCTCATTTTTCATCTGACTGTCACCATTTAAACGAGGGTAAATGGCGATGGCGGAAGCTGGCACTGTTTTAGATTTTCGTCGGGATGAGCGGGAACACAGCAAGTAGAATATCTCTACTACGTTGAGTAAGAGAGCGATGCAGGACACCACGAGCATGAAGAGGATAAATATGGTCTTCTCCGTGGGCCGAGACATGTAGCACTCTACAGTGAAGGGACAGGGGGCTCGGGAGCAGACGACCAACGGGTTCATGATGAACCCATAAAGATAATACTGCCCCACAATGAACGCTATCTCCAGGAGGATTCTGAAAAATATGGAGGTCATGTAGGTTCCCAGCAGGTTGCCTTTAATCTGGACGTGACCTTTTTCGTCACTGTACTTGGGACTTTTGACGGCCACGCTTCCAGAGTGCTTCTGCATGTATTCTCTCAATTTATTTTCTTTGTGGATGACATGCATGACGTGACCGAGGTAGATCAACGTTGGTGTGGAGACGAAGATGATCTGGAGGACCCAGAACCGAATGTGTGAGATTGGGAAGGCGTGGTCGTAGCACACATTCTTGCAACCAGGCTGTTTGGTGTTACAAACCATGTTTGACTGTTCATCACCCCATACCTGCAATGAGAAGACACTAAAATGATTAGATTTAAGCATAGCAAATGGACTGCAGTGCCAACGTACTTTTTGGGGAAAAAAAATGTATTTAGCTGATTAGCACAAATCATCCAGCCCCCACCACTGGATTTATTATTGATAGCTTCAAAACAAATGATCAAAAATCAATACAGCAGACATCACCATTTTTATTCCATGCATTCTTCGTCCTTTTGAATACCTGCAGCCTACATTACCCACAATGAAACTTAGCCACTGAATGACATCCCTGGAGGCAATTTATCAGATTTACAAACAGCTTCTGGAGCCACAAAAGGCTTTATACTGCTTTTTTACTCATATGCAGAACATAGAACAAAAACATATAATCATAATTACAAAACTGGATTTGTTATCAAACTGAATCCAGTTTTTACAGCGACTGAAGCTCGGGCTGTGGACCTTCATTATGGCCACCAGGGGGTGTTATTTCACCTAGAAGCCTTTTATTGTGTCAGAAAGATAATTCAGAGATTCAACAGTTAGGTGAAATGTTACGAAAAATAAAGCATGGAAACCTTGTCTGCTCCAGCTCCAAGAATCATGATCCTGAAGATAAAAAGCACACTGAGCCAGACCTTCCCGACGACAGAGGAGTGAGACTGGACCTTGTCCAGTAGAGAGGACAGAAAACCCCACTCTCCCATGGTTTCTGATCTGATGAGGAAAAGGACATGAAGATAACAATTAAATAAAAAAATATGTATTAGTTGTAAATTAATTCCACTTCTGATTGCCCAAGTGAATTATGATCACACAGGCATCTACAAACTGAAGATTGACAGTCAGGTGGAGACAGAGGAGAAGACAACCTTGTTTCTCATCTAATCATCTAATCCATCCATTGGCTGTAGAATGGACCTTCTTGCTGTGGGGCAACAGCCACCGTGCTGCTGTGCTGCCCTATATATAAATTCAGTTTTAACTAATACAGACAGACCCCCACAACTTTAAACAGTCTAACATAGCACCTACTCAATTAACCAGGGAACAGTAGCAGGAAAATAATGTATACTCATAGTGACCCACAGTAATTTAACGTAGTACATTTGTAAAATTATTTTATTGGCAATTGGACCAAACAACACTATTTCCAATGATCAGAAAAATTCTGAATATAGGCTCTGATAAGTCTGATAAGAAAAAAAGTGGTGTGAACATCCATGTCGATATTGTGTATAATTGACCTTTTTTGTACTTTTGATCCAAAAGTAGCGGTAAGTACTTAAATAATATATGTATATGTGTAAATAATAACACATATTATAACAATAACACAAAAGTATTAATATTAATATTTCAACACAGTATCTTACTTTGACTCAAGTATGACTTCTTGTTCCTCTTAACACTGGTTACCCTCTATGATTTGCAAAATGGTCTTTGGATTTTTTGGCAGATTGTAAAATAGTGTCTAAATAACCAGTAATATTTTTTTGTCCATATTAAGTATATTTTAAAGCATTCTGATTATTGATTAACAGAAATTGTAGAAAAACGTCATCAACAACTGTAAGTCTGTTTTGGTGCGGAGATACTATCACATGTTGTTAAACCTCCTAATTAATAAACTAATAAAGCATGTTTAGAAAGTAAAGACGGAGCCGTAAAATTACATAACAAAGACTTATCTCAAGACTTATCTCACTACATGTGATTGGATATAATGATAGGACAGGAATTTATATTGCACAGATGTTTCTAATCCAGGCGTGTTTGAAATGCTGTGTAAATATAATTTTTTTACCAGAAGAAAGGCACAGTGTGTGTGTACACAGTGAATGCTCACTCAAGACTAAATTATGACTTTATCTCGTCAAAGTTAAAAGAAACATGGGGGCACGTTAACAATGCCAAGAGATTAGAACTCTGTAATTGTAGAAATATGTAGATAATATAGAGTTTTGTCTACATACTCAACATGTCAAGGTAGAAATATATACCTACATAAAATTATGGTTGAGCCTGTGTGAATCTTATTTCAAAACTAACACAATGAAATGTAAGTTTGAATTCATGAAATTTGATTTATTGTGCAGGAAAAAATGACCAATAATTAAAAGAAATACAATAATTGTAGACCTTACCTTTGAATTTAAAGGGCCTCTGTGCAGACAAACAGACCAGTCACCAAGCGTGCAGCTGACTGAGAGGGAGCCAAGTGCAACAGAATCAAACCTGTCTACGGGAACTTGAACTTTAGATCAGATGAAATTGCGCAACAGTTTGAGCTGTCACGTTGTCATGACATCTGGAAACGATCACTCAGGTGGACAAATTTTGTCTCAGCATTGACAAGATTGTACCAGTAAATGATTGGCAGTGCTATAAACCAAATTCTTTTGCTCAGGGTTTCTGTGCAGCTGTTAAATGCCATTGATTTTTATCATTTTGGTATCGATTTTATGTAAGAGTAACATCACATAAACCAACACAAAAATGGGAGTAAAACCCCTAAATGCACTCCTGTGGCTTTTTGTATTTCAAGAGCTTTCTCATGTATCAACAAAGCGAGTATTTTTGTGAAAGAAGCACAGAGTCAGAGACTAAAGGACACCAGCACCTGGACAGAGTAACGCAATCCAGTGCAATAACCCTGCAACGGAAACTACGTGAGGACTGAACCGTCGGTGTGCGTCAACAGAAAGTTATTTTTTTGCTGCTGTTGTTCATGCTGTGTGATTTGAACCAAGTCTGAACAAATGGAGCAAATCTAATATTATAAGCTTCACAAAGCAGTGCTTTTGTTACAAGGATTTTGTATTGAATTGAAATATGTTAAGCACGTCCGCGTGAGTTTTATGGATGTTTTATTTGATCCTATTAATAAGTCACACATTGTTTGGGTTCTGTCCGTCTAATTCGTTCACCTCATATGAATTCATCATATGAACTGATTACTGATACTCTTAATTACTGTTGGTGGCTCTAATCTGTAAATCTGTATCAACTGCTCCCTATTCCGAAGATATGACACTATTGCAAAGTTTATATGATTCATTGTTGAGTCACTCACTGCGATTAATCAGCAACCATTTTGATCAACCGTTCATTGTTTTTAGGCAAAAATTACCAAAAAAGTTGAGGTTTCAGGTTTTCAAATGTTAATATATATATACACATTTCACATTTTCTCACTCTTGGACTATTGGCTGGATTTGAAATTGTCACCATTGGCGCTTGGAAGCTGTGATGAACAATTTCCACAATATTCTGACATGTTACAGACACCCAGACTTTCCTCCCTGAGGGCCAGAAATTAAATTTATTGGTGCAAACGCCTACAGTGTTGTATTGTACTGTACTGTCTTTTATTTTTAAGATGCATGATGATCCCAAGTTCCCTAAATTGACTGACTCTTTGCACAGTGTCACTCTGCCCTCCATGCTCAGATTATGAAAAACATGAATACTAAATAGGGATCTTACATATTTAAAGAGCATTGATACCTCCCTTAACATTTTTTTTTTTTTTAAACAAACCTGAACAGTATGACGGACCAATTTTAATCAGTTAGTTGAGAAAACCTTAACCCTAATTTAAAACTAATCAATAATAACGATTGTCATTAATTACACCATTATACTGTTTGATCCAAAAATCATTAATATAGTCATGAAACAGTGATTTTTTTTCCAATTCAAACCATTTATTGAAAACAATACCGCATACAAAATGTCTACCACATACAGTAGAAACACACTCTTCACCACAATTATCAACATCCTTCAGCAAAATTATTTCAAGTTTGAGATAATGAACATGTGAATAACTTATAAGACGCATTCAATAACTGGAAATAAAGACAAAATTCTGCTTCCTTATAGATTCACAAGTGAGTATCAAAGAACATAAATACATTATCAATATTGCACACTTTCCATTATTAGATTTCCAGTTGAAGCATACACAATACAGTAGAATTCCAAAAAGAAATAATATCACTTAACTACACAATGATACAACTTTTCTTTAATGCTCTGTCATGATTTGTACACTGTAAGATCTGTTCAGTCTCTCAGATGTGTCTGGGGAGAAATCATTTAATGACCACTCAGGAGTCGTTTCTCATCTTTGGCTCCATCCAGACTTCCACCGACACTGTGGCTGCTCTCCATCTCCATGTTCAGCTTGTTCTGCTTCAGTGAATCCTCTGTAGTCGGCCACCTGGAATTTAACAGGCTGGCAGGGTTTTCAGGTGAAGTGATCTTGTGGGTGCGAGGCCTGGACCCACATCGGACCCTGGTACAGATCAGGTAGAACACCTCGATAAAGTTGAGGACCAGGGAGACGCAGGCCACCACCAGCATAAAGATGATGAAGATGGTCTTCTCTGTGGGTCGGGACATGTAGCACTCCACAGTGAAGGGACAGGGCTTTCTAGAACAGGGGAACATGGGGACCATGATGAAGCCGTACAGGTAATACTGGCCAAGAATGAAGGCCCCCTCGATGATGATCTTGAACACGAGCTGGGTCAGGTAGCTCCCCAACAGGTTCCCCTTGATCTTCACCTTTCCCTTTTCATTTGTGTATTTGGGCACTTTCAGTAGCCGGGTGCCACCTGGGCTCGCCAGCTTCTCCCTCATCTTGTTCTCCTTGTGGATGACATGCATGGCGTGGCCCAGGTAGACCAGTGTCGGTGTGGAGACGAAGATGATCTGGAGGACCCAGAAGCGAATGTGCGAAATGGGGAAGGTCCAATCGTAGCAGACGTTCTCACAACCAGGTTGTTGAGTGTTACAGATGAAACCCGACTGCTCGTCGCCCCAGACGCTCTCTGCACCCGCACCCAGAACCATGATCCTGAACAGGAAGAGGACGACCATCCAGACCTTCCCGATGACTGTGGAATGGGACTGGACCTTGTCCAGCAAGGTTGACAGGAATCCCAAGTCTCCCATATTTACAGGTGATATTCAGTAAGTGATCTGTGATAAAAAGATAAAAAAGAAATACAATAAATTCATGCAAAAAACTTAACCACAACATAGTGTTCAATCAATATGCTGCTGTTAGAAGGAAGACTTTCTGTGTTCTGCTGAATTTAGTTCAGCCACTTTTTTTAATGTTCTCGAATCCGGCTACAAGAGAAGTAACAGAATCTCAGACATCAATGAACTCTGAGCAAGCTGGTCAATATTTTCCTAAAATAATCATGAATCAGTATTTTGAACAAAAAAAAAAGACAACTCAGTGACATTATAATACTAAGACAGTAAAAGCAGGTTGGTATCGGAATAAAACTGTAAAAAAAAAAAAAAAAAAAAAAAAAATTAAAAAAAACATTTCC
>OMLP01029351.1:0-10408 GCA_900302685.1 Spondyliosoma cantharus | reverse complement strand
TGAGGAGGAGTAAAGCTATATATATTTTTATTTTTTTGCGGTTTGAGCACCACAAGCAGAGTGCCATCTAATTCCATTATATTCTAGAGAAGGCAAACATCTCTACGGCCCTTATCTCCAAAGCTTGGCAACTCACACCATAACAACCTCGAGAGATGAGCACTACTGGTAACAGCAATTGCATTTTTGATTTTGGGGTAAACTGTCCCTTTAATACAAAAAAAATCCATTATGACCCTTGGGCAGTGCAATTTTTTGTAAGAAGTACAGTATATCCACTGTGATTGGTGGTTATTCAGGGTGAAACAGATGTCATTGCAGGTGTGAGGTCAGAACAGACAGACTCTTTAGCAAGGCTAAATTCTTTATCATTCCTCGTAGCCTTGTCAGTTTGTTGACAGAAGCAATGGCTGCTGATTACAAGTCTCCAAAACACACTTATCTGCTGAAAACAAAGACCTTAACCTTGGTCGATGCCAACCATCGCAGCGAGCTCAGCCACTGAAGAAATTTATAGTGTAAGCGTTCAAAAATGTTCAATTCCTGAGGTTTCTCTTACATACCTGTTGTACAGAATTTATGGAACTTTTATAATTCTGTCATGAGGCTTTTTTGCCTTATATTTGACTTTGTTTTCTGTTGGTTTAATAAGAATAATATGTTGTAAAGCATTCTCTTAAAAGTCTCACATTTTGAAACAAGACTTGGACTGTTTGGCAGATATTAGAAAGTTACATTTTATACAAATCATGTGGGTACAGTCACATTTTTATTTCTCATTTTGGTTGAAGAATGTAATTATTATCATACATATTACTGCCATATCACTTCGTAGTTCTGCTTTTTGAGCCTTTAGTAATTGGTTTGCATTCACATGTCTATGTGCAAATGACATATAAATCCTTTTTCAAATTGTGCATGGAACAAATATTGTATGACATCAACACATTTCACATTATTCCATAAATATTCATTTTTTTCCCCACTTTATGTACATAACAATCTCAGTAACATTATCCGATAGGACAAATCATGTAGGTTAGGGTATTTTTAAAAAATCGGCTTACCGATTGAACAATTCCTCAGAGAAAAAATGGAGTACGAGGAGAGCGATGTCTCAGGAGGACGAGGATGGGAGAGAGTGAAGAAGCAGCTGCTTGTTTTATCGTTTCCTTTCACGTCACCGACCTATTACTCCCAAAACAACGAGCCTCCAGAGTGGGAGATGTTGGAGAAGCCTTGTTTTGTTATTCGTATTCCATTTCTACAGCAATTTTGCCTAATCTGAGCGTGGACATAGAACAGGGCGGACTTCAAACACATGACTTGCTGTTACATGGACTGTCCTCAACTAAATTGTATATACAGATGGATGAAAAACTAAAGGGAAAAGCTGAATAAACGAGTGGGGAAACAAATGCAGATGCTTCCACACAGGGCAAGAGAGATCTTTAAAAGGTTTGAAGAAAGTGATGTGAGTCAAATGTTGTGACCTTTGACCTTCTTTGTAATGGTTTTTCCTAACATTTGAAGCTTTTTCTACTTCCGGCTGCTTGTTTTAACATTTTCTACAACTGGACAAGCAAGCAGTGTTTTTTGCGATTTGTGCTTCATCCGGTTCATTTGCCCAGACACTCTGTCGGATGTTGTTTTTTTCACCCATCTGCACCTTTTCCATTGATGTGTTTTTCTACTGTGCGACTATTTTCCAAAATAGTGGCAGACCGGTCCCAATTATATTCAGGAGACAACCAATGTGAGGGACTTAATTTCACAATATCCTGTTTCTGTTAAGTCCAGTCTTTTCATTTGTTTTCTGTATCTCTACTACTGTTGAGAATATGATTTTATTGTCATTGCTGAATGTTATTTTTCATTCTACTCCAGATGTTTTTCTTGATTCTTTTCATTTATAAGGCACTTTAGGCTACAATATTTGTATAAAAATGAGTTATATAGATGCATATTATCAAACACAATTGTCATTAGGAATTCCCCCAAAAATCTTACTTGACTTGTTTGTTGTTTGAAACAATGATATTCATGTCTTAATTATATTGAAAGATTCTGATTGGGGGTTTTAATGCTCCCAAAACAGCCATGTTTCACTCTGCACCTTGTGTATACCCAACAGACTGCCCCTCACACGTGTCCATGAGGTTTAAAAACAGTCTCTGACCTGGCTGATCTGAGGGGGGTCACAGGGTAAACTCAGGCGGCCGGGGCGGTGTCGGTTCATGGACGTAAATGATTTACACCGACCTGATGTTGAAAGAGAAAAACAAAGCCTTTGTGGCCTTCAGCATATAATATATGCTGAAACGTATATAACCAGTCAGATAAAGGACTAATCTTCAAAGACACACTTTGACATTTACGATGAAAAATGAAGACAGGAAAGTAGGGGAATGAAGGAGTTTTATTGGTGTAATTATGTGCTTTGATGACACTTATCATATATCAACATTGTTATATACTGTAATTATGTTTAAGCAATGAACTCAACACAATATGTCTGAATATGTTAACATTTCCTATATAAATAGTTATTTTAGAGCAATATCCACGCACACACGCGCACACGCGCACACACACACACACACACACTATACTGTAAATTCTCAATCTCAATCTTCAGGAGATGCTTAAATCTTCATCCACATCCACCTGAAGCTATATTCAGATTGCAGGAATAACTTCAGATGTATACTTGCGTTGGTCACAATAAAGAGTTTGAGTTAAATATGTGCCCTTCTCAGCTTCAATTAACATGTTTCTTAGATCTGGATTGAGTGGTGTTATCGCACAATTACGCTTAAATGACACTTTATTTAGTGTTGCATATTTTAACTTGTAGCCAAAAAATGAATTCTGCATTTCTTTATCAGTCTGTCTCCAACATTAAATGATGTTGGGTTTGGCTTTTGGCATGTTGCTCCTTGTACATGACGTGCCATCTAGGTGTGGTTAGTCATTGCTGGTAGAAGGCAGGTTTAACCGGAAAGAACTGGGAATTCAAATCTCAGCACACATAAAAAAAAAAAAAAAAAACCTCAGTGACCATCAGAGCTTTTTCACAGGAAAGCAATCTTAGAGGTCGGAAATGAAATGTTTTAATTATTACCTATAGTCATATTGATGTGTTTGTTTATTGAATTCCATATTTTTTGTCATCTGATATTACTGTTTTGTGTTTTTAGACTGCTTTATTATTGCTCTCTACTGAATCTCACCTGCACTTTATACAGTAAGTTTTTCAGTGTGCAACTTTTTTTTTAATATATAGAAAAATAAATAAATTATACATTCAGTTTTACATTTCATCAACCAGGCCTCTCAGGTCCATGTTTTTAAATAATTTCTTGTCCAACAGTTTAACGGGTTGAAAAAGTGCGGAGGCTCATCAGGGTGTTTGGTTTCTATAGTTAATTTAGGATGTCACAGATCTGTCAGACCATAGTCCAGTAACTCAGGAGTAGTTTATCTGTAGTCATTCAATATTTCAAGCAAATTCCACTGCAGCTTCTCTAGAAATTGATACCAAAGCAACATAGGACAATCAAATTTAACCACCAACCACAAAAGAGCCTTTTAGAGTTGAACAAATTTAAACCAATGGCAGAAGAAGTTACACTCCACATGACACCAGCAAACAAGAAAATCCAGTAAATGGATTAAGTCTTGATGAATGGAGGTGAAGTGAGCTCTTAGCTTAAACTGATGAACACACGAGATCCAAGAACCCAAATCCACTCTGGAATACATCTCATCAGCCCATACTGTGAGGAAAAACAGCAGAAAGAAAGAGACCATCATTGGCGATAAACTCCTGATGACAAAAATGTAATAATCTTAACGCAGTATTACAACTTGACCTATTTTGTGCTGACCTGAAGTGTGTGAGGCCAGTAGCCGGTGGTCCTGTTAGAGACGCCCAGGGTGGAGATGGCATGGCGAGCGTAAACCTCTGCCTTTGGTGCAAACCAGCCCGGTTTTGATGAAGCTGTCGATGATGATGACGGTTGCTGCTCACTTGAAGCTATCTGGTTGCACATACACACATACTGCATATCAACAAGAATAACAAGCGACAAGAATAACAGTAAAATGTGGGAACTCACTTTAAAGATACCCCCACAAAGAGGAAAAAGGACCCTTAGAAAAACATTTTTGGTAACTGTGAGCTTAGCTGGCATTCAATCTTACTTATTTTTCATTTAAGAAAAAAAAAACAAAGTCAAATGTTGAATGTCCAGAAACCATACCAAGGCGAAACCTAAACCAACAACAAAGTTCTTAAATGTTGGCTAAATACTACAAGCAGCAGAACAAGAATGGTCATTTCAGATTTCTGGTGTGACTGACACATATTCAAACTACGATGACAACATGGAGAAAAACAGCAACAATTTGTAAAATTTGACAAGCTGATACCAGCCAATGTTTGGCATTTTTTGCTTGAGAAATAACTTAAATAATTAACTAATTATCAGAATTTCAATTTGTTTTCTGGTAATCCATTAATTGATTAATTGTATAATTGTTGAGGCTTTAAAAATGCAACAAAGCCTATGTTGATGTCAAATGTTGTCTAAATTCAAGCAGCCGTACAAGAACTTTATAAAAATGAAAAAGTCTGTAATTGTCTAAATGTTATTCTAAATCACAAACTATCTAATCACAGAATGAGTAAACGAGATCATGAATCTGATGAGCTTCTCATTGACATTAACATCAGGAAATCTACCTGGAAAGGAATCAGACTTTGGACAAAGATCCCTCTGCCGCTGTATTCCATGTGAAGAGCTCTGGAGAAATGATCCAGGTAACCCTGAAATATCAAATGAAGAAAGGCAAACAGGATTATTGAGTGTGTGTGTGACAACAGACAATGGAGGGTAGAGATCTTGGTGTGTATGGATGCACAAGAGGCAGATACACTGAGTGTTTTGTCTCACAGTGGCGGCAGTGAGTGTTACTCTTCCAGGGAAAGGTCTGCAGCAAGCACCCGATGATATATTGACCACAGCTCCTCTGCTGCGCTCCACCATCCCCGGCAGCACCAACCGGGTCATCAGAGTGGCAACCGCGATGTTCTTATTCACCAACTCCAAGAGGCTCTGCTCAGGCATTTCAATCAGGCTCTGAGGGGAAGACAAAGCCTCGTCCACACAGTTCACCAGGAAGCCGATATCTTTACCCCTCAGGGCTTCTTTGATGGGCTTGCTGGCTGCCTGGTCCAAAGAGAAGTCAGCCAGGATAATGACAGTTTCCACTCCGTAGCTTTGGGAGAGGGATGCAGCGGTGTCTCTGACAGAGGCGTGGTCCTTAGTGACAAAGATGATGCTGATACCATGCCTGGCCAGCTCCTCTGCATAGGCTTTGGCCACAGGCTCTGATGCACCTGACAGGAGAAAGGACAATATTGAGGAATGAGGATGTATTACTGAGAGTCTGACTATGACCTCAAAGTTGACTGTCTTGCTGAAATGATAAGCTGATTATTTGATTGCCAAGAAATTAAAGGTCCCTTACTGTCGAAAGTGAGAATTTCAAGTCATGAAGCACTTTTTTGATCAAAGTGCTATATAAATACTTGAGAGTATCACAATGCTCAACCCATGGAGGAATGCACACAGGCCGTATTCAGAAAGTTGAAAGAATGTTCAAACGAGCTGTAAGGACTTCTATTAAGTTGTGAGGCCATGGTTGCAAAAAACACTAGCAGAGCTGATTGGGAAAACATGGTGGGCGGTGCATGCTCAGGCCTGTGAGAACTGACCAATCAGAGCAGACTGTGCTTTTAAAGGAGTTGGGCCTTTAAGAGACAGGCACTAGAGCAGAGCCTACAGACAGCAGTGGATAGTATGACAAAAATAATGTGTCTTTTAAACATTAAAGCATGCAAGCATTTTCTAGTGGACACCTAATATGAATATATGAACCTGAAAAAGAGCATAATATGAGACTTTTAAACAGCAATAAGTGTGATCAGCTCATGTAACCATCATTTAAGAGGGAAAACTTACAAATATTTGCTGGTTACAGCTTCTCAAATGTAAAAGAAAGAAAGCTTTACTGTGTTTTGTATGATTTCAAAATGAATATCTTTGAGCTTGGACTGTTGGATGAGTAAAACAAGCAATCTCAAAACAGCCTGGGCATTATCTATCAGCATTTTTACATATTAAATAAACCAAATGATTTAGCAATGAACCAAAAGTGTAATTGAAAATTGTAATATAATTCATTTAAAGACATTCACTGTCATATTTACATTATTAAGTCACTGTGACACTCAAACCTCAGTGCAGTGTGTCATTTTTATGGTTGCAACATGTTAATCTGCTGTATAGATCAATCATTTTATTTACAAAGTGTAAAAAAGTACACAAGCGCTCCTTGTAATTTGTCAAAGCCTAAAATAAAATGTTGCGATTTTTTGTTTTGTGAGACCAACAGTTGAATAAAATATTCAATGTTACAATAACATCAAATCTCAAATTTGACTATTTCAAATCAACTTAAGTTCTGTGTATCCATTACCACATTAATTGACATTAAATAATCTTTTAGACTAATGAAAGCAACCCTAGTTTTGTAATGATGTCCAGACCACTAAAAGAAGTAAAGTTACTCAAATAAAATGCGTGGACCTGACTCTACTGTCATACAGATCTACGGCATGATGTACTCTCGTTGTTTCTGCTGTGATCCCCTGCTGCATCCTTACCATAAATGACAGCCCAGTCGCCAAATCTCTGGGTCAGGCTCTTGGTCGGGATCATTCTTGGCAGGAAGTGCACCCTGACCAGCGTGCAGCAGTCTCTAAGCAGAATTATTACCTTGCTGGCGGTGTAAAGAGCCCCCACCAGGGCCAGGGTTTCAAAGTAAAAGCTGCATGACCGAGAAATTTCTCTGTACAAAAACTGAAAGCTGTCAACTGCCGCCATAGTCGACACTACAGTCGCCGGTGTTAGCTTGCTAGCTTAAAGCCTTGTTCAGTAGATTTAACGTTTTGATATTTTAAACGTAAAGTCAACTTGTGAGTCAGGCGTCTTAACAGAATATGTCGCTGTTACTACATAGCAAATATATGATAAAAGTATCAGGTTTGACAGACGTTTCAGCAGGCAGAGATGTCTCTGGTATAGCACCCTAGCAAAACATTGAGTCACGTGACAGCGTACTTCACTGGTGCTGCGTTCATAAATTTTAAGAAAAACCGTCGGTAAATTCTTCAGCTCAAAAAGTATTACTGTACAGAAGTTTCACAGTGGATATTGTTTAACTCCTGCAGGAGTCGAATGACAGATCTCATGTCTCATTGTCATATTTTACCTTTAGTTCGTTTCATTATCCATGTTTTACGTGTAATTGCTAAATTTCCGACGTTTTAGAAAGGCAACGCATCGTTTCTTTCGATCCCACAATGCACCGCAGTTCACACTAAGTGGCCGTTTCCATAGAGACGCAGCAGCCGCTGTCAATTCCTCATGAAATGATCTCTGGATGCAAAGATTTTACAAATCCAGCAACAAGGTGACTGTTTTGAAATGCAGTACACACGATGTTTTTTATTTTGGGCGTTTAGTCTGTGCAGCGGGGACATTTTTGGTTTTCGTTCAGCAGCGGTTTTAGTTAAATTTAGGCAGTTTTTCCTTTAGCTAAAGTTAGCTAGCTTTGTTACACTGGAGCATCTAGCAACGTAAAGCTAACCAAAGGCAAGCAATGAACTGGTTTTGACTTCTAGGTAAAGACATAAATATCACGTAGCCCCTTTGAGTGTACGGCATAGGTCTATTAATTGTTGCTGTTGAATTTGTATTTGTGTATTTTAGAAGAAACAGCTGTTTATCATGAAATACTCAATTCTTCTTTATAGAGAACAGCTAGTGCTCCAGAGGGCTTTTACATGTGATTAATTGACCGACACGTGGCTGACTGATTCTGAAAAGGATGCATAACCAAAACTCCATCCTTACAACTATGTGCTGGACATGGAAACTGATCAAAATGAATGCAGCACCTGATAGCTGTCAAACCCTGGTGACTTGGCCCTTTACCACCATACACAAGCACATTCTAATCCTAATAAACCAAACACTCTTTTCTATCCAGCTGTAGACATGTCTCAGTTTTCAGTTGAAGATGAGGTGGAGTTGCAGTCTTTGCTTAAGCAGCTTCTAAGAAGCATCAACGACAGGATCTCAGGTGCTCCGTCGACCGAATGTGCTGAAGAAATCCTCCTTCACCTGGAAGAGACTGACAAGAACTTTCATAAGTAAGTCTGTCAGACTTAAATATTGGGGCAGTGTGCCCCCATAAAACCATCTAATAAAATGCTAATTTCCGTTCAATTGGTCCATATCATCATTCACTGAATTGTGCTAGTGCTACTTTTTTTAGTAGTAGGCTGTACTTGTTCAAGATAAACCACAAGTTTATAAGCTGAGCTGCACATTTAAGACAAAACAATAATGTTATTCTTTTGATGGTCCCTTATGGATTATTATGTTATTATCGTCATGTTTGTATGCAACAGATTTACAGATATATTTATATGTATTTCGTCAATGCTCTATTTGCAGTTATGAGTTTGTCAAGTACCTCCGTCAGTATGTGGAGAGTTCACTGGGAACTGTGGTGGAAGAAGAGACCAAGAGCTTGACCAAAGATGGACAACATGCAATAGGCTCAGGTCACGACACCTTGATCCACGCTGTGACCCGGAGGACCAGAGACTCGGATGAGTGAGTGTAGCTCAAAAGCAACTATGAATTTTGTTTGTACAGTTTTGCATAAATTGTTGTTTCAAAGTAAGTCAATACATTTTGTTCAACTTAAGTGTGCATTAATGTTTAGTGTTCTTTTATTTTCAGGATATGGATAACAGGGATGCATTATTTGTAACTTTGATTGTATTTTATACCTGACTGCTTTCTTTTCACTCAAAATTCCAAGTATAAAAGTTTTCTAAAATAGTTTCACACCTTGTTCCTTAATGTTCTGTGATAAGAAGCTAGCAAATACTGTCCCATGACATTGATATAATTTTAGCCATTGGCTGAGGCATGTACAATATTTTTCTATCCTGTATTTCCAAATTTGAAAGTGTTTGGTATGACCCCAAATTGGGATTACAGACAGTCGATATGGAATGTTTTCTCTTTCTCTTTTCTTTTTTTTTTTTTTTTACTTTACTAGGAAAGTCTTTGCAATAACAAAAACAACAGCAAACTTCCCCCCTAAAAAATAACAAAAAAGTTTGATTTCTGTTGAATTACACACAGCATATAGTCACAGAGCAGACACTGACACATGAGTTATCATGCAAAAGGTTTTGGTGACATTATTAATATGTACTTGCTTCTGTGGCAGGTACCAGCAGATGATGCACACCTTGAAGAACACCATGATCATGGTGGTGGAGTCTTTAATCAACAAATTTGAGGAGGACCAGATGAGGAAGGAAGAGATGCACAGAGAGAAGCAGCACAGTCAGTCCAACAGCCACTACAGTGACAACTGCTCTGACAGTGACTCCTCCTTTAACCAGGTCAGAGATACAGTACATACACTCTGAAGACAGTAAATGACTATATTTCCTGTTTATTACCTTTTTAAATTCCTGTTGATGACGCGTGTAAAGGACCAAGACTGTGTCTCAATCTCTGTATGATCCCTTCCATGGTAAAACTAATGTTGATGCACCCATGACCCCTGAAACATCTGCCGTGCTGCCATCAGACAATGAGAGCTCTTTTTAAATGTCAGTTTATGGTGGATTTTAATGCTCTTTGTTTCATCTCCATTTCCCTTTCCAGAGTTATGCATTCATCAGACAAGAGCAGCTGCAAGCTTTGGCAGAAAAACTTGACTCCAGCAGACCCAAAGAGGTAGAAAGGCTTACTTGCACATATGAAAACACTGCCATAGATTTAAATGTGACAGTCATTCAGGTGAATTGATGTAACTTTGTGTGAAGGTACGTTGGGAGGCTCTTCAAGCCCTCTGCTGTGCTCCTCCGTCTGACGTGCTGAGCTGTGAGAGCTGGAGCAGCCTGGGCAGGAACCTCTGTACAGCTCTGACCGATCTCGACCTCAGCGTGAGTCCTGAGCAGCCTCTCCTACACTATCACTCCGACTCCTATCAGTGTCCTGCAAACTCACATTTAATTAATGTACAAAATTTAATTACAATAATGTAATCTTGATGAATAATTTCATGCTTTGTAATTGATAATCACGAACACAAAACACTCGCAATTACACACACTCCTGCCACACCGGCTTAATTTTGGAGAAAACAAGATAACACTGTAGTCCTTCATGATTTACAATCTTGTTAAATTTCCATTATACTGAATTTGTTTATGATTTAAAATATAGTAGGTATCATATATTGA
>OMLP01029350.1:41378-52100 GCA_900302685.1 Spondyliosoma cantharus | reverse complement strand
GGCCCACCTTAACTTTCCTCCATGTTACGTTGCATTCGGAGATCGACACTTCTCCACTGGCAGGACAGCTGAGAGCTGAAGACACATCTGCTAATGTGAGTTGTCCAAAAACTCTCTTTTTAGCAAACTCTGTGTATGCAAACAATGTTCTCAATGCTCGTGTTCATGTATAGTGACCCTGGTGATACTACGAGCAAAGTTTCATGTTGTGTCGAGCCTTCTTAGTGTTTTAAAAATAGCGATTTTGATGCCATCGTAAAAGTGCCCTTTGCACTCCCATTGAAAATGAGTTTGACCCGAAAACGAACTTACGGTAAATCTTGAAAGTGCCTCTTTCTTCGTAATTATGATTTTACACAAAGGTTTGACTCATATACATTCACAAAAAAAAAGCCTAAGTTGCATTTTGGCGAGAGTTTCACTATAAACTTGAGTTTGCCACAGAGCTTATTTTAGGTAATAATCCAAAATCCAGTTCAGTTTGGTCGAAGGAACCGGACTTAGCTAACTTTTGGGTTAGCCTAAAAAATATGCCATCTCTGCAGCACAGAGGTTCATCATTTTATATTTCCATTGTTTTTTTTGTTTTTTGTTTTTGTTTTTATTTGGTAGTAGCCTAGCTCATCAAAAAAAGAAAACATAGATTAGTCAGTTATGTTTGCTTGGTCACTTGGACACTTACATTAACTGGTCTCTTATGTTTGTTAGCTAACTAGCTTAATTAGCATACCTAACCATACTAGCTTACATGAACAATGTAGTGGGATAAAATCCTGTATTTTAAAAAACAGCTAAAGACTGAAAATGAACATCCTTTTTGTTTTTTATCCAAAGTAGTCTAAATGTAGCTACTAATTTATGTGAGCAGTGTGATGTGTATGTTGAGTTATGTTGTCATGTTGCCACTTGTTCATTTCCCCCATTTTGTAAGGGGCTGGCTCCCCTGCGCGTGCTCTCTAATTGGCGCGCGCGCTCCTGTGTGAAGGTGGAGGCTCTGCTCGTCGCTGCTGCGCCGCTCAGGAGAAAACTTGTGCGGCGGAAACTTTGACAAACACCGTTAAATGTCCTTCACATAGCTCAGATTATTTGAAGTATATGCTGCTCACGAACTCTTCCAATGTCTGACGAGGGCGAGGAAAGCGACGGCGGCAATAGAGGGCACCTCTCAGAGTCTCCCTCCCCGACTCTGTCCGTCTGTCTTCCCCGAGGATCTCCTTCCTCTGCGCGGCCCCTGGACCTCTTCTCCTCCGCCTCTCCGCTGCTGGGGGACACGGACCCGCCTTACCTCGCCTCTCCAGAGTGTCGTCACCCGTCTCCGGAGAACCGGGACTCCCCGCACCTCACGCCGCCAAAGTTGCCCCATGACACTGGGGACACGGCCGGCTCACCGCTTCGTCCGCGGCGGGATGTGCGGGTAGACGCGGTGTACGACCGCTGCGATGACTCGTACCCGAAGTGGAGAGGACGAGGCGGCGCGAACTCTGAGCGCTTCCAGCACCACGGACAGAGGCTCCACCGGGCTCCGGAGCTCTCGGACCACGGGAACCACCACTCTGCCGAGCACATCGACACCGAGTTCAACTCCGAATCCAGGCAAACGTGAGTCACCCTTTTAATATTAACACACAACTTTTGTCAATCCACCCAGAGATGTGATAAACACAGTAAAGTGGCCATTTTCGTGGCCCTGTGCAAAGCCCATGTGCGTATTCAGCAATGTGCAGTGACGCAAAAAGGGTCCTGGGTGATAGTTTTTAGAAATGGCAGAGCTGAGAGAATTTAATCAGCAACTAATCCACCTGGGATGTCAACAAGTAGAGGTCAGTTCTGGAGACAGGATGTTCACTGAGCCGGCTGCATCACCTGTGTGTGACACTCAGCTGTGCTTCTATTGATCACATATACTGTAATACAGTAGAATGGACCATTGCTGGATTTTCTTTCTTTCTTTTTTTTTTGCTGCATGCACTGCTTGAATTACAAAGCATAATGTAGGGAACATTTGCAATATGTGCATTAACTAAATTAACTTTTTAATGTTATTTCAGCTTTGTGCTTTCATTTCATATATCAGCTCCTGTAACTGAAGCTGCTTTCTCTTGCCCTCTTCCATCTCATCATATTAAGCGGACTGTGTGTGATGGTTGTGTTTGGACTGCAGCGTGTCCCCTGAGAATGCATATATGTACAGGAAGTATACACAAGCAAGTGGAGGGTGTAGGAGATTGAATGAATTGGTGTGTCTGTGGGGCTTACATTGTTCCCTGGGTTGAGAGAAAGCAGGGAGAACTTGATTGGTTCCAGTGCATGAATGCATAAGCAGCAGTCAACAGGGATTTTGTGTGTGTGTGTGTGTGTGTGTGTGTTTAAGTCTGAGTAAGAGAGAGACACCGGGGCAAAAAACCATGTGACACTGAGCCGGAACAGACTACATAAATCAGCTTGCACAGTACGTCCCCACAATGTCACACTCATCTGGACACACAAAATATGCACAAACACACTCACAAAACTCTTGATGAGGAACCCTCTCTGCCATTTTGCAGATGTTAACATCCTATGTAATTTCACCAAATCGTCCTGTATATCTAACCACTTCGCAGAGAGATAAGTGATCTGCAGACCATTTTGTGACAGATGCAGTCCGTTGCGTCCATGCAGGGCACGTCCACAGACACATATTGGACATAAATGGTGCCACTTAATGGGTATTCACGTTGTCGTGCCAGCTTGGCATTGACTATCAGATTTTGAGGACGGCAGGCCTCGGTGTTGGCTCTTTGATCTGGTCTGTCCCTTTGATACACCAGTGTTCAGCTTAAAAGGCCTTGCATGGAGAAGAAGCATGTATGCTCTCTCACTAATAGTGCGTGTGTGTGTGTGTGTGTGTAAGAGAGGGTGAACATGCCTGTTTCTCATTACCAGCAGAATATGGTGAGGGAAACTCACCTTTGATCTCAAAAATTGGCAATTTGCTGCTTGAAAGGGTTTCTGTGTGTGTGTATGATAAAGAGAGAGAGCTGAGAGTGTAACTCCTCGAAAATATTCTGCTCATGTCTGTGCACTGATGATGCACCGTCTCATTAGTCAGTTCTGTAAATATTCCTGCTGAGTCAAAACTTCTTTACACTCATTATCCTCAAAATTTGATTTCAAACTGTATTTACTTTCTTTTGTTTCGAGTTCACAGACAGCCGGCCTAACCTAGCAGACTGCTTAAACTGAAAATAATGAACTTGGTGGGTTAACCTTAAAACGTTTAGCTGTAGAAAAGAGGATGTCGTGATGAATCTAAACTGATTATGAAGAGTTCACAACAGCAGAGCTCATGGTGAGATAATTAGTTTTTCATTCTATGCTGAAGCTGTGCTGAAAGTGCTTTGTCTACATTTCCACTACATTTTCAGTGCTTTTCAAGTAATCTTCTCATCAGCAAAGTGTGGGGATTTTTCCAAAAACAGACTTTCTATTTGTTAATATTCAGTGTGAAATAACTCCAAAAGTTGCACTGTTTAAAGACCGTGGGCCTTATTTATGAAAACTGACTTACCATCAATGTTTAAATAAAGTACAACATAAATTGAAAACCACACATAATTATTATTATTATTTTTTTTTAAAAACCTTACTTTGATGTGGATATAGTGTTATCTTTCAACAACATCTAGGCTTGATTGAAGTGATTTCCCTGCTGGTTATATCGATGTGTTGCAGTATGGGATGCATCCGAATGTATTGAAGCCTGTGGAGAACTTTAAATGAGGTTTTTGAACAAATCGACCCCACTTGGTTTACTGCAGCTGCACACTGCCAAGCTGCATGTTTAGATTTGTTTGTCAACCCACTATAGACCCTTTCCACAGCAGACATTTTGACTTGTCAAGGCTGGGCAAGCACGGGTAGGATTGAACATTAATGAGGGCTGCATTCCATTTAGGTGAGCTTGTTGCAGAGCACTTGTATGGTGCATGCTCACTCACTGACGTGGCCTCTTGGGACACCTAAAAGAATTGAACCCATGTCAACATTATTGGTCACATTTGTGTCTTTCCTGCACTCACAAGTCCAAATGTCTCCAGTGAAATGGGGCTATTTAGTCCACCGAAAAACAGCGAATGGCATCTGGTTCAATCTCCTCTACCATCGCCGTGATCTTGTCTTCTAAAACTTTTGATTTTCTCTTTTGGTCCATGGCTATTTGTGGCTAAATGCTCATTTATGTTGCCTTATATAGGTTGAAATAGGAAGGCAGGGACCATCGACTGAAGCTGCTTTGACTTTCATAGATCACAAATGCTCAAGTTAGACAATTCTTTTAACCCAGTTGAGAAACGTTTTTGTGGGCACAGCATCTTTTATGAATCCAATGAAAGCACACCCTCGCAAATGATCTTCAGACCAAGTTCATGTATATATATCCCAAAACATGTCGGGGGTATTGCTTGTTTGAGCCCACTACTTATCACACTTACATTACTGCTGACTGCCATTAGAAGAAAACCACGTTTTCAGATGGGTTTATTTATGATTTCTGCATGTAGTCAGGAATAGTGATCTTCTTGAGTTGATACCTCCACAACACATCTCTTAACTCTCAGAAATCAGAACTCTCCAAACCTTAGCAAATAAAATTGGAGTCACACTGTATAACTCAAAGCAGAGCCAATTTATTTTTACCTTTATCAAAGGAGGGCCTACTTTACATTAGTAATGCCTGCCAATATAACATAATAAAAAATACATTATTATAGTAATGAAAGAATTACAGCTTGGCTCAATAAATGACTACTTTTGCAATGGTGTGTTGTAATATAGCTGGAATCATCAGTCGCAGTGGTGCAAGATCGTTTCTCCCTTTTCTGACAGTTTAGTTTTTAATAGGACTGCACGCTTGGACAGGGGCTCTGAGTGATCTGCAGCTGCCTTTGACTTGGATACAGCAGCAAATGAGGAGCTAGTAACAGCTGAACTGGAGCAGTTGGTGGTTTGGGGATTAAAAAAATATCGTCATTGAATCACATTGTAAGTTGCTTCAAACAGTCCATTAACAATAATCAAATGAACACTGCGAATCAAGACCAATTTCGACAATCCATTGCAACTTTCACCAACTTCCAGCTCAGTATTCTGGTTCTGCTTTCAGACAGGAAGTAATTAGTGAGGACGGTCAAACATCTAGCAAGCTTTATAAACCCAGATATGTTTTTTAGGTGTCAGTTAGGCAAAGCAAAGAGTAAAGCTGGATGAATATTGGACTCAACAGGTCGGCAGAGAGACGAATGTAGTGAGATAGGATGAATTAAAATGTAGTTGTATTTTGGGAGCTCTTCTTACTGCTGCATGACATAATGATCTGCTAGAACCATGTGGCAAACAAAGTAATGGTTCCAATGATGATAATGTAACAAATCCTTCAATCTTAACTTAACGTATTATGATGTTCAAAATACAATCACAATCACTAGGTTTATAAGCAGATACACAAATATGTCCTTCACTTGCTCATTTGTCTCCTCCGTCCACTGTTTATCTCCATGCTCTCTCCCCCTCTTGCACACACAGGCACACACACTGGCACATACACACACGCACACGCACACACGCACACACGCACACACACACACACACACACACACACTCTTTCCCTCCATCCATCCATCTCCATTGTGTCTGCCTCCTCCTATCTTTGTGATTGTAATTCCGCACAGAAATGATGCAGGTAAATTCTATTTCAGATCAGAATCCCAAGCAGTCAGAGATGGATGGAGAAGAAGATAGAGAGGGATGGAAAATGGCGATTCATTACTCGACTATGAGGTTATCTAAAGAGGCTGGCAGCCAGACTGTCCCCTCATTTATGACGAATCCTCCCAATGCTTACAAATATGCCTGCATTTGTGTATAGCTGGGGTGTTTTGGGGATGATATGAGCTCCAACCTACAGCATAATGCATTGTAGTAAACCACCAACACAAAGTATTTCCTTAAGAAGCAATAACTTTATACGTGCATTTATGTTCTGGATACGTGGTGATGGTGATAATGTTGCTGAACATGGGTGAACCTTATGTCTGCATTCATATTCTTATGGGTGTGTGTTAATTTGTGAGATAGATATCAATTGTGCATGAAAGAAAGAGACAGAGGGAGACTTTGCCATGTACCATTGATTGGCAGCCCGAGGCACACACAGCTGATTGTGTAAATCGAAAATCAATCAAGAGCTGCAGACCTTTTAAACCCTTTAAAACACATTGGGATACACACTGTCTCTCTCGCACATGCGTGCACGCACACACACACACACACACACACACACACATACACACACACTCTCCCACAGTGATGTGCCTTGGTGAGTTCTCTTTGCTTTCTCCACATCCTTCACACCCCCAGGGGAATCTTTTCACCATGTACAGGTTTCCATTTTCACCCCCTTCCTTCAATGCCCTGCCTTTTGTGCATTCACACACACACACACACACACACACACACACACACACACACACACCGACACACACAAAATAAAAAAGGAATTACAAATAGCCTAGACCACCAAATAACCTTACATGTTCGTTTTTTATTTTGCTGGTAGGTCTCATTGGGAAGCTGGAGTCACCCCAAGTCATTTGTAATGTCACTGGACCAATTCAGAGAACACAGTTGTTCTATTTAAGTTAGCAAGTTGGTGTGTTTCCTTCTAGTCCACTCAATAAGACACGCTTCACTTGCGCTCTGTGTGACACAGTATCATGGTAACGTTTTACAAATTAAATCTTAAATCTAAATTGGTTATTTCACACTGGAGAACTAAACTGTTCTGGTTAATTTTCCAGCAACACCACTACTAATTCACCCTTCCCACTTTCCCCATTTCAAAGCTTACCCACATCCAGTATCTCTTCCTCCACTCCCACGCTGTCTCTCAGTCTTCTTCCAATCTCATTTGTCTTTTCAGCTTTGGGGAACATCAAGGCTTTTCTCATGATGTGGATCACAGTGTCAGGCCAGACAGATGACAATGTCACTGTGATAGATCTTTGTGTTTCTGAAATACAATAGGAAGGAGTATGATGGTGCCAGTAAAATGGGTTTTGCAGTAAGAGGGGTGATTACCAGCGGTTCTGTGCAAGGTACAGCTAGCTATATATTATTATTGATGAACCCAGCATGTTCTACTGGTTTTGGACTTTGAGGCATTGTGAATAATGCTCCATTTAGAAAGAAAAACAAATGAAGACATATGACATGTGTTGCAGCACTTCTAATTAATTTCAGGAGTCAAATATGATTTGAATAGTAAAGAAAATAACACTCATCGAATGCTGAAATTACTATTTGATAGGGGTGAAGTCATGATTCAGTAAGAGTTCTGTACAACAGGAAAAAAAGTCACAAAATCTTCCAAACACATCAGGTCTTTTCAGTTATATTCAACAGACAGTAGTGCAAGTGAAGTTTGTTCCAATTAGTGTCAACCTAGTACCACCTGAGATAGTTGGTACAGTATGTAGGCAAGTTTATAAATACAGCACCATTGAAATCACAGTAAAACAAAGGAAACAAATCCGCAAATGAATAGTTTCAGATTAAAAAGAGGTTTTATATTATTGGAGAGTCAAGGTAAACAATAATGTTTGAAGCCCTGATTTAAATGAGCTGACAGTTTCAGCAGACCTCAGGTGTTCAGGTAGTTTGTTCAACAGGTGGGGAGAATATGAAATGCTGCTTAACCTTGCTTGGCAGTGCATTAAGCAGTAAACACTGGACAAACACTCTCACATAGGTCATATTTTTATGCAGGGCTGTTTAAAAAAAACCCAAATGTAAATGTGATGTAAATGTAGAATGATACATGTCTTTGGCCCCGTCTGCTGTTACATCTAGAGGCTGCTTTAAAAAACAACAGGGATACACTGTTCAGCCGCTATTTTCTTGTTGTTTTTTGTTTTGGACCGCTGATTGTTAGATGTGTTTCCACTTGATTTGAAAGAAGCAGGTGTGTCTTCTAGCTCCAGCATTGCGCTTGAACTCATCATATCATCATAGTATCCTTTTCTTTGTCAAGTTTTTTTGTGTCTTTATCTTTTTATGGGGGAGAGCTGGAATGTAGCACTTGTGCATTAAGAGAAATGCTGAATGTGGTTTTTGATAGACATTAGCTCGGTAGCTAATTTAATGCTATGTTAACAGATGGTTGACTACACTGCTAAGAACAAGCTTACAATGCCGAGAGTGTTAAAAACGCAACACTCAACAATAGTCAGTGCTGATCTGCTCGCATAAATGGGTTTTTATAGTCTCAGTTGCAGTAATGTCTGGCCTACTCACATTTGAAAACAAAATGCTTTTGTCATGTCTGATGAATAATCACATTTTCTGAATCGAAATTTGTATTCAGCGGCCTCATGTAAACCTTGACAGATGGTTTGTGACACAGAACCATTTGGAATGAAGCCACTACTGTTTGGATAAGGGCAGGAAATGGAAAAACAGTTGGTAGGTGATTGGACAAACCATCTGAATGCCCCCTATTGGACAGAGTGTATAACAACTACATGCTGATAGTCTTTGTATTGGCAGTGCATAAATCTGTGTACACAGTGTGTAGGCTCATAGTAAATAATCATAGTCTAAATCTGAGCATTAAACTTTTGAGCATAATGTGACTATTAAAGATGATGAACTGCATTTGGATGGGATTATAGGGGAAGAAAGTCAGCACTAGTGTGTTGACAGATAAAGACGATGACTGAAGAGCTTTGCTAGATGACCACTGACTCATAGTGTGAGTTTGTCATGCTGGAACCAATTAAGGCGACAGCTTCATCTCTCTCTTGCCAATCAAAGCTGTTGACCTTTGGTGGCCCTGCATTGAGTTTTGACCCTGGTAGAGGGTCATTGATCTGGCCAGAGACAGATACATCATTGATGTCATGGTGGGCCTTTCTCTGGGGTCATGGGAGAAGTCTGTGTTAAGCACTGCTGATTGTGTTTGACCAGTCCCTGTCCGCATAGGACGTCCACATGGAGAGACAGTAATGATTTTGTTTTCCTTGTTACACCAGTTTGATGTAACTAATGAGCCTGTCTTATCCTCTTGCCTCTGTCATTTGCTCTCCTGCTCTCCACCTTTCATCACTTCATTACTCCTTCACCGACTGTTCTCCTCTTTTCTGCCACCAGGGTGGAAGCCATGCATCGCCGGCACACCACACTGAGAGAGAAGGGGCGTCGCCAGGCAGTGCGAGGCCCGGCCTACATGTTCAATGAGCGCGGCTCGCCCCTCACTGCAGAGGAGGAGCGTTTTATGGATGCTGCAGAATATGGAAACATTCCTGTGGTCCGTAAAATGCTGGAAGAGTCCAAAACCCTCAATTTCAACTGTGTGGACTACATGGGCCAGAATGCTTTGCAGCTGGCAGTGGGGAACGAGCACCTAGAAGTGACTGAGCTGCTTCTTAAGAAGGATGGTTTGGCTAGGATCGGGGACGGCCTGCTTTTGGCTATCTCTAAGGGTTACGTTCGAATCGTTGAAGCCATTCTCGGTCACCCTGCTTTTCGAGGAGGCCTTCGATTGGCCTTGAGCCCACTGGAGCAGGAGATGCGTGACGACGACTTTTACGCCTATGATGAGGATGGGACGCGTTTTTCGCATGACGTCACGCCCGTCATCCTGGCTGCTCACTGCCAGGAGTACGAGATCGTCCACATCCTTCTGACCAAGGGGGCCCGCATAGAAAGGCCACATGACTACTTCTGCAAGTGTTTAGAATGTGTGGAGAAGCAGAAGAAAGACTCATTTAGTCACTCACGCTCCAGGATGAATGCATATAAGGGCCTGGCCAGTGCCGCTTACCTGTCCCTCAGCAGTGAAGACCCTGTACTGACCGCCCTCGAGCTCAGCAATGAGCTGGCAAGACTGGCCAACATCGAGACAGAGTTTAAGGTACAGTAGTTTTTGTATATTTTTCCTGACATCTTTGGAGGTTTATCAGTATTTTACTTTTTAAATATTCTCCTTTTTTAATGCCCAAACATAACAAGATTATTTTATATGGGTTGGAAAATGGTTGATTTAGCACAGTGTTATAGAGGAGGAAGGGGAAAAAGAGGAATGCGAGACATTGAGACTGATAAAGCACAAATACTGTAAATGTAAAATAGCATAATTTATCACCTCAAGTATGAGTATAATTTTGACATTTCTTCTTTTTTTTCAGGGGTTTATAAACTAAACAGACCCCGTGCTGAACGGAAAATTGCAGATCCATCTCTGCCAATGATTTAAAATCGCTTGACTCTCATCTTGAATGCATTTCCCACTGCACCCACTTATTACTCTTCTCAGTTTCTTGTTACCAGTGCAATCTTTCCTCAGCCTGTGGTGAAAAAAGAACTTTAAAGGGAAACACTTACCGTAAAATATGTGATGTGTTCACGCTCTGACTGAGGAAAAAGAAAGCACTCTAGATGATGCAGTCACTAAAATGAACCTAGTGTCCATGATAACGCTGGTGATGGAAGACAGAGTGTGTGTGTGTGTGTGTGTGTGTGTGTGTGTGTGTGTGTGTGTGTGTGTGTGTGTGTGTGTGTGTGTGTTTAAAAGGGTTCATACAGAGAATCCTTGTGACATGAATGGATTATTCCCAAACTGCTGACTGTTTTTGTTTTGTTTATTCCCCCGGCTGCCGTGGATTCTGTAGTTTTAGGTCATGTAAA
>OMLP01029350.1:11376-21958 GCA_900302685.1 Spondyliosoma cantharus | reverse complement strand
CTCTCTCTCTCTCTCTCTCTCTCTCTCTCTCTCTCTCTCTCTCTCTCTCTGTGTCCTTACTTCTCCTTGGACACACTATCCCTTCATCCCTTCTCTTTGCCGTGGCTCCCTCACATCTCTTGCCATCCTCACATAATCCATCTCCTTACTGCATCTTCTCCTCCATCGGTTTTCCTAAAAAACAAGATTATGTTCTTTGGGAAAATCTCTTGCAAACATTTAGATCCTTCCCAGAAAAAAAATAATAAAAGTGTACAACATTGAGCTGAAGGTATGCAGAATTTTACAAATAGGATATTATGGCACAGTAAAAAAAACAACTGCGATCAGTTATTTCAATTTGATATCATAAAAATATTAAAATCCTAAATCCACAAATGAAGATGATAATTACGATGGTTATTATTGTCATAAATTTTACATCTATGTTTGCTTACCTGATGTACCAGATTTTATTTAGTGTGAAAATATCTGCTGAACTTACTCCTATTTTAGTCAAACAGTAACACAACGATCTGTGGTTTGACTCTGCAGGAGTTCATTTAAATGGTGAATCAACAACTGTTACTCAGACGCTCTCATTTTTCTTTTTCCTCTTCTTCAGCCAGGAACAAGTGGCGACCCTCCGACCCCCAGATTATCTCGGAGGGCCTGTACGCCATCGCCGTGGTGCTGAGCTTCTCACGCATTGCCTACATCCTGCCGGCCAATGAGAGCTTTGGCCCCCTGCAGATCTCACTGGGGCGCACGGTCAAAGACATCTTCAAGTTCATGGTCATCTTCATCATGGTGTTTGTGGCCTTCATGATCGGCATGTTCAACCTGTACTCATACTACCTGGGAGCCAAGTACAATCCTGCCTTCACCACGTGAGTTCCTCCTGCTGTCAGAGTGATTTGGTAAATGTGTATGACTGTGTGATTAGATGGTGGTTGTGTGCGCTTTGAAAAGAGGTCGATCACAATGTAGCTGCATGACGGCTCTTCTCTGGTCGTTTCATACAAGAATTGACTGCAAAAAAGAAAAAGAATTCATGACAAAAGTATCTGATTCGGCTCACATGTTGCTATAATTGCCAGACAAAGCCATGGAACAAGGAAATCCCAGGACAATATTAATGGTCATATATCCTCCCTGATGAGACTGTGCTGGGCTCATTAAATCCATGGTGCTTTATCAGGGGCACAGATCGAACTTTAATCTTCCCTCAGGTATAATGCAAGCGATCGGTCTATTTTGTTGAATTTAATAAGAAGAATAGTGAAGGGGATGGCTCGCTAACTGAAATCTATAACAAACACTGGTGAATTGTGGTTTTGTCTCACAGCTTTAACAATGTTATGGGTATTCATTTGGGCTTTTCCCCAGCACCATTTTGTGTTCACTGTGTTGTAGAAAAGAGATCAACTCTGCTGTGTCTCTCCTAACACAACTATATTGGACTAAATATGAAAATGGAAGTGTCAATGAGAGGTTCGCAGATTCTGTCTGAGCTGTGGGAAAAATGTATCAACATTGGTGTCCTTTAAATGTCTCATGTTTGACATTGACATTTAATTTTAGATCAGTCTGGAAGAACTGAAGAACTTTCCCTACACTGAAAGGAGGCATTTTGAGGTTCATAATTTCATTTTGGGTTACTACTAGAATATGTTAACAATGCTTAATGCTCCAAAAACACATCAATTTTCTCATTCTGTCCATAGCTGCAGTGCTGTGTTCCCCATCTGTCTGAAATGCTGTGTTTTAGCTCCTGTCTCTTTGAGGCCCCCCCTCATGAATACCCAGTCTGCTCTGATTGGTCAGCTCACACATGCAAGACCCTGCAGCACTAAAAACAACAGAGCAGCTGTGCTAAATCAATTCTTACATTTCAAACTAGCCGCTAGGCATCAATCATGCAAATGTGTGACATGGTGTGATGTCAGGAAGTCACAGAATTAAAGGCGGGAGTACTAATGAGGCGTTTCAGGAGCAGTGTTTTCTGTGGGAGAGAGGAGCTTCTGTTGGTGTAGACAAGAATGGATATAAAACACTGAAAGAAAAGAAAAAAACTCTTTATAAAGCTCCAGGGTACCAAAGCAGGATTTAACAAACTCTCTTCCTAGACCGTTGTTCGGGCTTCAGCAGTGTGGTTAAAAAAAAAAATCAGGTCAGACACTATATGATAATTGAAAATCATCTAACTGAAATTGCAAAGCCAATCATATCAACACTCACAGTACTCTAAATGCACTTTACCTGCTTAAGTGCTGCATTTAACTACATTCTCAGGGTCATCCATTTCAAATGGCCAAGTGCACTTTTTAAGTGATATGCAGATTGCACTTGAAGGCTGCAGTGCATAAAAAAACAACCATACATTGCTCAGATAAGTATTTGAATGTTACTCTCTTAGAGGTTCGAAGTCTATACATTTTACTTTGGAATTTCCACAGACATGTTGTGTTGTTATACATCAACCTGCCTGTAAAGCAATCAACCTATCCAACAAGTTCCGCAACACATCAATCTGAACAATCTGCTGCCTTCCCTCATTTTATCTTATCGGCGTGTCTGAGCGCTCATTCTTTCACATGACGGCGGATCTCTCACTGTCATTGTCTCATATTTGCAGGAAAGTTATCCATCTCTGGCTGCTGACAGAATCTCTCAGCAGGTCTGTTTATCATCATTCACGTCAAAATGAAAACTCTCTCTGTGGTCTCTCACTGTCGCTATGTCATTATTCATTTTCTCAGAGGGCGACATCTGCAGATTTAAACAGATGACATTATGCCATTTGTGCTCAATCCAATAGAGCTAGACATGCTTTACAAGTTGGTCTGTGATTACTCTGTCATATGCTGTTCTTTCACTTGCTAAACAGAAAAGTTTATTCTGTAATGAAAACGAAGAGAGTTTGAGTATTTAGTTTGTTTAGGCATAAAAACAAAAACTACATAGTGAACCTTTAAAACTAATGTATATTTGTGTACAGATATTTGTGTTACAATGTACGGAGAAAAGTAAAGAGTAAAAATGAGTAAGAACTCAAGTAAAGTACAGATATATGAATTGCCTTAGTGACCTTAGTATATTTCTCAAGATGGTATCAGGTTAGCGCCAAACTTTGCTTTTTTGAGGCGCACAATGGTTTGGTTTATGTTAAGTGATAATTGTGATAATTCACCTGACAAACTTTTGTACACATAAAAAGAGTGTGGCTATGAATTCTTCCCCTTAGTTAATTTTGCATCCCCAGACTTTCCAACCATGACAAACAACCACCAGGCATCAACATCTGTCTCCTCATCAGCACAGACCCTGCGCTGTCGTCTTTTTTGCCGTCGCTGGTTGGGAATTCTCCCAGTAAACCACGCGGTAGTTCGATGCACCACAGATCTGTCTTTTTCAGATTGTTCTTCTGGTCCGTTATTTGGCTTCCAAATATGCTTACCCTCTGTAATAGAACCAAACTGAAGGATTAAATATGATAAAGTTGGAGTGACCTGGCAGCGTTGACACCGCTTTGTCGTTTCTAGTTGTTTTGGCGAGCTGCGCGAGTCAGATTTAGTTTTGTTGGCAGACTTCATCGTGCAGGACCGCTTGTCCATATGTCTGGCTGCCTGTTCTCCTTATCTGGTTTCATACCTGTCTGTGCACCTGCCTGCACTTGAGTCTGTATGTCCACATGATGCACAGGCTTTACTCATGGTACTGTAGGTGTGTCACTGAGCTTAGCCTATAAACACAACTTTGTTTCAGATAGTTAGTGTTTCACATGTTTACAGCTGATAAGGTACATAAAAGTAAATTGGGTCGTATATCTTATATATGTTACAGTTGCGCAGCCCCAGCTGTTTAAATGCTCCAGATGTTTGACTGCCATTATCCTCTCGCATTGCCGTCACGTGTGAGGCATGCGACGCCTGGGAGCAATTTACAAGCTAATGACCTGTTGAGCCTTCACCTTGGATAGAATCACTGATGATAAAAGGTGTGTGATTGGACTCCTAGTGTGAATACTTGAGTTTCCCCGTGCAGACTTACTCTGCACCTCTGCGCTGTGCATATACAGCAGCTCCTCAGCTGAGCCCCAGCGCAGAGAGGGTGTTAGAGGCTGTGAGTTCTGCTTGGTTGCCCACACGGAGCCAAAGATCCAGGCAACGTGATGAGCAGACAGACGGAGCAGCGGCATGAGACGGAGTTAACAGACGGAAAGGAGGGCAAATAGACAGGTAGAAACAGAGTCTAATGGAAGTTGAGATGGACGGTGAGGAAGATTGTGGGCACAACCCGTGAGTCAGACATAATGAAGACTTCTGAGAAAGCAAAGGACAAGTGCAGAAAAGACCCTGGGCCCTGCAGATGGAAGTGCCTTATCATCTCCATTACGCACTCATTTCCATCATGAGTGTAAGAATCCAGCTCTCTGTACAGTGTCCCTCCATCATTTTTCCTCTCCGCTTTAGAGATCGACATCAAGGCTGACTTCAAAAAACAGCATTAACACAGCGCTGCTAGAAATAGAAACTACTTCGGCTCAACTGGAAAACCTCTGACTGCATTTCTTGTTTTTTGGCAAGAAAGTGTCCCTGAGCTTCTC
The DNA here is from genome assembly GCA_900302685.1 of Spondyliosoma cantharus. Taxonomy (NCBI): domain Eukaryota; kingdom Metazoa; phylum Chordata; class Actinopteri; order Spariformes; family Sparidae; genus Spondyliosoma; species Spondyliosoma cantharus. The sequence goes on along the minus strand of OMLP01029350.1, from coordinate 17,370 downwards.
CCTCTGGATGACAGTTTTTTCCATTGCCTACTTCTGATGGTGGGAGCTGCATAAAGATGTTCTAGCATGACAGACAGCCCTTTAATTCTGTTGTTGTTGTCAGTCTCTCCACCAGGGGTCAGTCTGGTTCTAAATCTTACCTCTATAATGGTTTACAGAACAAATGCCTGACTGAACTGTGCAGAGACATTTATTTTTTGTACTGTGATAATCCAATCAACCCTTTTCTTCATTAATGTGTCTTTAAATGTGACAGAATTTGCTGTCTCTGCTCATTCTTGTGTCTCTTTTGTGTCTGTGCATGTTTATCTTTCTGTGCCGCTCAATTCAATTACGAGCTATGAATGCGTTTGGCACAACTCTTAATAAGTCTTGCTTGTGGTTTGCGCAAAAGAACAATCTCCCGTCTATCTCTTCTCTTATCTTTTCTCTTCGTCACCCCAGCAGATGTGCCTGTATGGATGTAAGCTCTGTGTGTGTGTGTGCGTGGGCAGTGTGACTTCAGCTATCTGACAGGGTGTGTTTGATGGAGGGCAGAAGAAAGGGATGGTCTGATGGCTCGGATACAGGAGGATGAGTAGGGAGCCAGGTGGAGGTAGTAATGATACCCCAGGAGGGGCCGCTCGGGCTGGGGGGACGGATGGAAGGATGTGAAGGGTGGGATATAGTGAAAGAGCGATATCAATCTTTTTCATACATAGACTTTACCACACAAGCTAAAACTCACACTCAGACACGTACATGCACAACTGGATAGGGCTTAATGAGGACTGAGCAGTAATAGCCACACATGCCCTGTCCCCAGAAGACTGGATATCTGATTTGCACACACATCCAAAGACACACACCACATGCTCTTTGTTCAGCGCCCACACGTTAATGTTTTTCTCAAAGGTGCAAACACACTTAAGTGGCGACACACACACAAGGGGCACGCACATTCACACATCCTCACCCTTGCTGTTTGTTTTTTGCATATGGTGCTGCTGAGCTGGGCAAACAAACATTTATGTACAGATCAGTCCACACACACAGAGACGCTTATCAGGATTCTGATTTGGACAGCGCTGGTTGGGCCAGTGGACCTGTCTCCATGTTCTAGTCAACCATGCATGACAACACTGCACAGAGAGCCAGACGTGGAGGGAGTGGACGGACAGCGGAGGTAAAGGCATAAAAAAGGAGGGATGGATGAAATAGGAAGGTGAAGCTGCACATATTTTGGGGCAGAGTAAAGGAAAAGCTCATTGTGGGGTTGCAAGGACCTTGGAAAAAAAAATAATAATACTGATGCTGTAAATATGCAAAAATAAGACAATTAATCGATCAAAAGAAAATAAAAAGGCAACTATTTTGATGAGTCTTTGGTTTTTGGTCTTTAAAGATGTCATCTTGGGCTATACCTCGGAAATTTTAATGAGCATTTGGAAAACATTTTAGACATAGATCAAACAATTAAACGATTAATCAAGAAAGAAATCCATATTGAGCATCTCTAATTGTTTTCATTGTTGTTTAATCTGCAGATTACTTTAATGATTAATCGTTTAATTGTTTGATCTATGTCTAAAATGTTTTCCAAATGCTCATTACAGAGATGCTCAATATGGATTTCTTTCTCCCGATTTCTTTCTTCTAAAATAACTGATAGTCACCTGCTTTTCATGCCAGACAACAATAAGATAACCAATAATTTCACATTTTTATATTTGAAAAAGAACTTCCTAACCTGAAGCTTATGCACTCTTGAGAGTAAAAAGGTAGTGGGGGATGTAGATGTAGTGAGAATAGTCTACTTAATTTTCCATATTCCGAAATGGTTTGTTTTGTTCACAATGTAGACTTTATCACATTTAACATATATCGCAAATTGTAATTGGCTGCATCCAAATGTCCAGACTTCACTGCACTTACAGACTTGTGGACTTTGCAGGTACATTCACTGGAAGTCTGTGAATCTTGCTGTCCAAACTCACAATTGATCTAGTCCACAATGGACCTCAAGCTTCTTCTTCTTCTTCTTCTTCTTCTTCTTCTTCTTCTACGTCTTCTTCTTCTACTTCTTCTCTGTGTTTATTGGCAGTCAGCAAACCAACTTGACTAAATATTATGTGCTCTAATTATCAGCTGAAAATTTCACAGAAACAAATAAATGGCTGATAATATAGATTCCCAGGTATCGCACCAACAATTTATCAGACCGGTATGTATCGTGCAACTCTAAAAATAGTCATTACTCATAAGTGAAACAGTGGGAGTGATAGTGAATGAATGCAGCACAAGCATAGCGATCGGTCCACTGGCAGGAGGAGAAGGGTGGAGGGAGATGGAGTGAATGGGATGAGGAGAGGCCCACAGGGAGTGATGCCAATGCAGATGGGGGTGTTTTTGGCTCGGATGTTTGTTCAGGCAAAATGTGGTAGAATGGCCAATATGCATATGGAGGAAAAAGAGAGAGAAAGTGAGAGGATGAGAGAAGGTTAAACAGGCTGAACAACAGATAGCCACACAGGCTTTGGACAGATTTAGAGTCCATTCATTGAAAGAAAAGGAAACAAAACAACTCATAGTATTTACAATATAAAGAGTTTGCTAGTAGTTATTTTTTCCAGCAATTAGTGAGTATAACTCGTTCACTTCCTCCTGTTTCTTTACCATAATGTGCTATTTCGGGTTACATTGGTTTGAGTCATTAAGTTGCTTTGGCAACATGGGCCTTCTTTTCATACCAGTGAAACATGATTGAATTAAAAGACACAATGAGCACAGAGACGGTACGGCCGAGATCGGAGGATATCAGATTAAAGCCAAGGACAAAGCCATGTAATGCAATGTAAATGGAGAAAGACAGAGAGAGAGAAAGAAAGAGAAAGGGTAGGGAAGCAAGAGCAGACACAAAGGAGAATGGTGGAGTGGATAAAGGATGACACATAGAAATGCGGAGATGAAAATGCAAGCTTGAATTGAAGTTGAGGTGAAGTGAATTCTGAGAGAAAGTGTCAGGAGTAAGAAGAGAAAAAAAACAAAGGGTGTGAGCTGTTGAGTCTATTCATGGATAGAGTCCTAAGTTGGTGTCAAGACTGAGATCCTGGTGAGAGAGACGGGTCAGAGAGGACGATGAGAGGCGGCTGAGAGAGCAGTGATGGGTGAGCAAAAGAGAGGACTGATTAACTCTGAAGGCAAGGCAAAGGTGTCGTGTTGGACAGTAACAACTAAGGTGACAGATAAAGAGACAAATGTAACAAAAAAAGGTAAAGCATCCATGCCGCATGACAAATATGGGCTTTTCAATGTCAATGCCTGTCAATATTTTTCTTTTATAGTCATGACAAATGATGTTGAACATTCAGTTTTATCCCTTTGAAAACACTGAGGCCGCCATTTGACACAAATCTTTCAAATAAAATTTGTCCTTTGAGTTGAGTTAAGAAGCCCCAGAGCATCATCACTCCACATATGGTCATGTAAACATCTCATTACTGTTAATTAAGCGATCACATGAAGAATTAATTTACTATGGGCACATGAAATAACATAACAGAGTCATAATTGATTCACTCAGTTTACCACTGGAGGAAAAACAAAGTCTGGATTATGCTAAAGTAAATTTGTGTGACAACTTTAGTTACTTGTTGCTTGTCAGATTGCAATTTTTCATACCCATTTGATTTTGAATGTGAATTTTTTCATAAACTGAAGGATGAAGTTTTTCTTTCCCCAACTGTTAAGCTAAATAAGCTACTGTATTTAAAAATCCTCTTGGATGGGCTGAAAACAGGCTGCTACTTTGAACCTATGAAAAATATGCGTGGTTCTTACAGGACAGCAACAATATGATGATCTGATCGAACATGATGCATTGCTGTAACTCCAACTACCCAAATACAGAGGTTGAAAATGTGCTCAACCTTCAAAATCTACAGAAGTAAAATGCAACAAACACATGAAGGCTGCAGTAATTTAAATCCAGAAACACCAACCGTAAAACACACAATGAGTACTTTTGATTAAATTCTGCTGAGAAAGCTGAATAATTTCACTTAAGTAAAGTTTTGAATGCAACGTTCTTGTATTTTCACAGTACTTTTATTTAAAGATGAAATAGACAGGTTTTCAACTTTCCCACCCTCCTGTCCAAAGCAAAAACAACTGTAAAAATCCCAAGGATCCTCCATCTCAGTATGAAAAAGCAGAGTAAAACACCTGGCTGTATTGACAAGTAGGCAGGTTTTGTTAACGATCTAGTAGAAAGGTTGCCGGTAAGTCCTGCTGGTAAGGAAGAACACGTATCAGCGAGGGAAGAGACTTTCACACAACGCCTCTTCATCAAGGGAATGCTTTTATTTTAACTTGGTTTCTCTTGCCTCCTTTATCAGTGGAGTTATTTTTCTATTGCAGTGTAGGGTTTCCACATTTATTCCACTGGTTTCACCAAAGCTTGAGGACAAAGACCAGGGAAAAATGATATAAAATCCTTGGTTGCTTGCTTAGATGCTTGGACAAGCAAGCCAAAGCTGACATTTAAACGTAGTTGGTCATATTTTCCAAATGTTTGTTTCAGTTTTAATATTTCAGTAGAAATTAAAACATCTCATAACACCTGATATTAGAGACAGTAACCAACAAAGCAACATTTCAGTGAGATAAATGTGCTTTCAGACAGTTTTCAATTGTTCCTCTGGCTGATTATTACGCTTTTTTTTTGTCAAAGAACAATTTCCTGTCTTCATCAGTAAGCTTGTTGTTTGGCAAGAGTACCTCTTCGGTAATAATAATTTATCAGGTTTAGCTGGAGTTGCCGGAATGATAATTTCCCCAAATCCTTGATTTTTGTTGGTTTTGTAAAGGCTAATAAAGAAATCACCTTACAAACTCCCTGAATATGGTCTTACTATAGCACCATGCAAATGATGGAGTAACTCGAAGCTTGACTGGTTACAGGTGCTCAGCTATAATTGGACAATTTCTTTTGTGGGTGGTGGTTTGACAAATCTTTCCATTGACAGTTTCATTGGTTAATTAAAAGTGCAAAATCAAATACTGTACATCATCAGATTTGTCAGGCTGGTATCACAAAAAATAGTCAGCAAAAATCAGTCCTGACACATTGGTTTATTCGACAACACAGATAACAGAGAGACAGAGAAGGAGACAGACAGTGAGGGAGAAGGCAAATTAAAAAAAAATGTCTTGATGTCGAGCTTGATTCGGTATCAAAACACTGCTAATTGCTCGATTGTGGTGTTGTATTCCCCGCTTAATAAGATTTCTCTCACAAATTGCCTGAAAACACACAACAAAACCGCTGCATTCTGCATTGCTCCCTTTCTGCCTCAGTTTGTGTCCCGCTGTCAGTCAAACACACACACACACACACACACACACACACTCATGAGACACACACATCAGTTTTTGTTCAGATCGCCCTTTCGCTTTCCCTCTCTTTTTGTCCTCCTATCAAATATACACACGCACACACACAGGCAGGCAAGCATCTCTTGGGAGCAGCATTCATTCATTCATTCATTCATTCATTCATTCATTCATTCGTTAAAAGCCGAGATGGGCAAGGCCCTTGCTGTCGCCATGGTGACAGCTCCTTTGGTGCAAGAGATAGAAAGTTAAACTCAATTTAATATTTAAAGATGTTTCGTCTATTCTCGCCTGTCTGTCTGAACGCTCGTCTCCAGGAAGGGAGAAAGAAAACAGACAAGAAGTGATCAAGAAGCAGAAATGAAATATCTCGCTGATGACCAAAGGGCAGAAAAAAGGGCTACAGAGCAGACAACCAACCGCAGACGTCACAAAGTCTACATTTGCATTTTGCATTTACATTCGGCCAACGTGAGAATATTGCTGCAGATTAAACAAAGATGAGAGAGATGTGAGAGGGGAGAAAAATAATGGGGAAAAAATAGAAAAGTATAAATCAAAAGAATAGATTGAGTGACACAGAAATAGCGAAAAGCTGTTGGGATGAAAGATGGGAAGAGC
>OMLP01029350.1:0-11340 GCA_900302685.1 Spondyliosoma cantharus | reverse complement strand
GAGGGAGGGTGATGCGGAAAATAGATATAAAAGCAATGGCAATGGGAATATAATGAGAAAATGGGTGAGAGAGATAGAGAACACCAACAAGAGGCAGAGATTATAGTGGGGGGGAGCTAAACAGCAACGGAGACAAACATAAAGCGAGAGAGAGACTGAGAGCATGTCTCTGGGGGGGAAGAGGTTGATTTGGGCCTTTCGGTGATTGGGTTTGGACTGCTTCCGCGGTGCTGAGGTGACTCACCAGACTCCCACACACACACACAGACACACACCAGGCTGTATGTGGGGTGAGTGTGTTAATGTATGTGTGCTAGAGAGGAAGAGTGAGTAGTTCTTTACTGCCAGTGTCCTGCAGGGCTAAGAGTGTTTGTGTGTGTGTGTGTGTGTGTGTGTGTGTGAAGGCGCCATGTTGCGTTCAGCCTATTGGGAGCTGCCAATCTTAATAACAGATAATAACACACTGTCAGTCTCCGTCTGCAGATGCGCGTCGTCCCTACTGATTCACTGCCAGCCGTACTGCTGTTATAAAACACACACACAGACGCGCAGGTTCGATTTGGATTAATCTTATTCCTAGGTTGTTGTTATTGTAATTCTCCCATTATCCGGGGCATCGAGCATCTCATTTGTCTCACTAACAGCGTATTGCATAATACACACATGACCAGTACCTCGGCTCACAGGAGCCAACAAACAAATTCAAATTTATCAATGTTGGTGATCTCCAAGGATACATTTTGGATTTTCAGTAATTGCACTTCTTCCCTGAGAGGCATCTCACGCTGATTTTCGGTGAATTAAATAAGCAGAAAACAAGGTGAGCAAAACAAATGATTATGCAGTGCAGCACTGGCTGCCCATGAGTCAACATTACACAGAATGGAAGAAGACCTTCCACTCTCATATATACACCTATCCATATTCATCTTCACCTGTATTAGTAGAAGCTAGGAGGTATGATGTATGTAGCACTGTGTAATACTTGCTCGACTCAGATGGTGCTGTCAGGAGGGCGTCTTTTATCTGTTGCCAGGATCACCGGCAACATATCGTTTGAATTTGCTTTATAGTCAACTGTCCACCAAGGTGAACAGAAGAAGAGTGTATATGAATAGTCCGCAATGTGAGTTTAATTTTAATTGTATGCGTGCATTTGTCCCTGCCAGTATCTGCTTTAATGGCACATTAAAGTTGCCTGGAACAGAGCCCCCCGTCCGTGTCTGCGCTCATATTTTCGGAACATGAAAATCTAAATCGGGCGAGCGTTTCACACGGGTGGGAAGGAAAAGCTGGATGACTCAATAATTTGATTAGAAAGATAATTAGGCTTTAACACAATCGTGACCAGATAATTGTTCCCCTTTTCTATTTAGTTTCGTATTTCAAAGCCGCGAAGAAGCATTTTTTATCTTGTAACAGAGGCTCCAGATAAGTGATGAGACTTTATTTAAAGAGGGAAGGCTTGAAATAACAGGCTTTCGAGGCAAGTCTACCAAAATCACCTTCTACAGCTCTCCTGATTGCACGATAGGCGGCTGGGTGTGTGTGATGGGAATAGTGAGTGGGAAGGCTGTATTGCTGATAACAACCCTCCGGTTGCTGCTTTCTCACAGCAGTCTGATGCCTGGGCCACCTATTACAGCAACACAAAGAGGAAAACCACTCGAGAAAACTACTATTAATGCTTGTGAATGGTTTCTGTTCACACAAATAGGTACCTCCCGTGCCCAATGTTAATCTGATGTCTTTTGATAGTGATGATAATATGTATGCCTTTGCATCCATGTTCACTATCAAAGAAAGGCTAATTTTCTCAAAATAATAATAACAAATGTTTCTACGTTTCTGCGGGTAAGAAGCATATCAATGTTACTTTAAGTCTCGATGATTCGTGCTGTGCCTTGTTTAGTAAAACTTTTGTTGTACTTGTTTAAAGCAGCTCCAAAGAAAAATTTGTTTTTTTGTTGATTCTGGCACCCCCTGTGGACAAAAGTAATATGAGCGCCATCGCCTCCTTTAATAAAGATCTTGATCTGGCTAGTGTGTGAATTAGTTTTGGGAGCAGGTGAAAGAAAGATGCAACTAATTTGAATACTATTTTTCTTTTTTGGGGTACAGGTGTTTCTTTCTCGACACTTCCTGACACTCTACTATGGGAGAACACCTGGTTTGCCGTTGACAGCAATATGTCAAAAATTGCCAGAAGGTAGTGGTAGAAGTAACCCTTGTAAGAGTTATATGTTACTTGGCAAATATTTGTTTGCCACTGCCACTGCATACTGTTTGATTGCTTGGCAGACGCTGTAGCAGTCCCTCTAACATCACTGCTTAAAGTCCCTATTATTAGCATAGATAGCAATAGCATGCATCTTAGCAGGGATAGTGATAGCATTCACTCTAACATAAGGTCGTCTTGGGTGTTTAGGAGCTGCAGGTTATTCGTGGACAAACTGGAACTTGACTTGTACGTTTATTGCCACTAGACAACTGCACAGCTAAACTTGATATGACGTATCAATTACAGATTCAACTTTAGTCGATCATCATTGTTCCATTTAATATTTATTTTTTTGCTTATATATCCATATCAAATGGAGACAGCCTTACAAACAGTCAAAAGTTCTGTGTGGTATGTATGAATAATCTTTTCCTTGACAAAATGAGATTGAAACAGAGGTCAGGGGTCAAGGGTTGAAAGGGATTAAGAAAAGGGCTGTAATCATAGTGTCGGCTCAAGTTTTTCATCGCCCCTCTATAAACAGACACTGCAGGACACAACACAGGTTAACATGATAGGCTGGTATTGAGTGGAAGTAAAGCAATATGTTCCCAAAATGTTAAGCTGTAGACTACATAATGATTAGAACTTCTGAAAAAAGTACGGTAAATAAACAAAAAATCTGTTGATCATGACAGTAGCAAAAACAAGAAATGGACTGGAGGTGATAGAAGTATTTAAATCCAAACTCAAAACACTGACAGGCAAGTTGTCTAACTATCCTTCACACTGCAGCGAGAGTCTTGCCAAAGTCAGCATGCAGCCAGGAATAATATCCACAGGCAGACAAGCATGAATCTACAGCGCCGCCTGAATCCAAACAAATCTGGCGAGCCCTGAATCCTCCGAACTGTCTCTTTTATACTGTGTTGTACAGGAAGTGTTGTACAGGAAGTGTTGAAGGCAGCGAGTTGATTTGAAAGTTGGTCTCAGCAGCAGCCGAGTTGAGCCAGGTCGACAAATGCTTCATGTGAATTGTGAAATAACAAAAAGCTGTTGTAACAAAATTGTGTTGTGAAACATTTTCACGGTCTTTGGTTTGTGGGTGTAGAGTCTTCTGTCATTTTTAATAGCGACTGACTGATTTTTGGTCATAGCAATTGGTTATTTGCATATTAACACAATGTTCAGCACTCAGGACAAAGCTTTGTGCATGACCTCCACACATACCCCAAATATTGACTAGACATAATATCCTAAACACATCAGTCTTGTTAGCAGGTTAGCACATTGGCGATACATGTTAACATGGAGAAATCAATGAAAACTTGAAATGATCTATTCAAAGGTTAAAAGCTGTAGACACATGATGTGTGCTGACCATCAATCATACTATCTGACGTTCAGAGATCCACAGGGAGCAGTGAAAGGGATTCACTGAGGAGTGACAGTGAACAAGGTTGAGCTTAATGCTTAACAATATGCAAAAGACAGCAAAGGGTTTTTTAATATTACAGAGTTTCAACAGGGCTATTCTACCTGGCAGGAGCCGTTTTTCCAATTTGAAAAAAGATGATTGCATTCTGTTTTTATCTACATTTCTAACATGGCATCCCAACTGTTTTGGAATCAGTGTTAGTAGAAAGTAATGTATTTTTCAATAAATTATGTTGTGTAAGGGCAAAGCATATCCTTCGATGTATTACACCCGAGTTAGCATGAGAGAACACACAGATCTGGTCTTGAAGGTTAAAGAGTTTGTTTTGGTTTCCTCCTGAAAGGTTAAAGCTGCAGCATTCAGAGGAGTATCTGCTTGTGTGTGAGGGAGAAGGAGAGTGTATGTGTGTGTGTTTTTAGTCTGTCTCTTCTTTCATTCATGTGTGTGTGTTTTTTCTCTCTCTGTGCCTTCACCAACTCTCTGCCTGCCAATGAAACTGTGTCCCTTTGAAAGAATTTAAGTTGGAAGACGCCTACAGCTCTAACCAGGAGCCCACAGATCTTCTCTCCCTGCAGCCTCCTTCCAACTCCAGCCCCTCCAGCAATCTGAGCAGGCGGCTCCTTCCTCCCTGAGCCCACCCGCCTCTGTCATCTCAAGCCCATGCTTGCAAGCTCATGGAATATTTAACAACAGACATATACCTGAATGTCAATGTGCACAGGTTTTGCAGCTTTGTTCTGTTTTACCTCAGCTTACACACTGGGTCAGTGTCAGAGAACGATCTTTTTGGCTGAACCAAGATTTGACTGTGGACCTCAGGAAAAACACACATAAAAAAACTTAAATGGAACAACAAATACAGTGCTGGATTTGTCATATATTGATGTCTATTGTCCCTACAATGAACATTCTCAGAAATTTAATTCACAATGACATTCAAATGAAATTGAATTAAGCTAATTTCACCACCATAAGTTTTTGAAAATGTTCCATGAGTTTAATGAGCCCTGGGTTGAAATGTGTCTTCATTTATCTTTTTAAATACAGACGGAAAAAAGACCACAGACGCATTCATTTTAAGCTATCGAGTGAAAGCTTTATTGTTTTTCTCATTAACCACAGCGACATTTCAGTATCTATTATGCGTAAAGGTCGCCACAGAGCAAGGCTATAGACTTAATTAACTTTGTTCTATAAACCAAATGATCTCTCAAATGCTGAAGTTTTGTAACTTCCTCCTCTTTCTTTGTGTTTATATGTATGTGCAGTAACTGTACAAGTGGGCGTATGTGTTTTTCTATGTGTGTGTGAGAGAGATAAGATTTGACATGACTCATCAGGTATTTAATCAGTGCCACCTCATAAACCTAACAACATTAAACTGCCTTTTGTGTGTTTGAGTGTAAGAGCAATTAGCTGCTAACATGCTGGTCCTTTATGTGTGCCGTGCGTCGTTTTCTCTCTCTTTTTTTCTCGCAGAGTGGAGGAGAGTTTCAAAACTCTTTTCTGGTCAATCTTCGGGCTGTCCGAAGTGATCTCAGTGGTGCTGAAGTACGACCACAAGTTCATAGAGAACATTGGCTACGTGCTGTACGGCGTCTACAATGTCACCATGGTGGTCGTCCTTCTCAACATGCTCATCGCTATGATCAACAGCTCGTACCAGGAGATAGAGGTAGATAAATAAGACTGTCCTTCAGTACAGAAAGGGTGTAATGCCGTCAACAAGTCAATAAGGATCATTGTTTGATCACCTCTGTGGCTGCAGGAGGCTTAGAGAGCGAGATGAAAATACCACAAGCTGTAAAAATCAATACAGTGGCAACAAATGAAAACACAGAATGGAAAATTAAAGAGGAGTCACATTGCAAAGCTGTCACCACAAAAGTAAAAGTATTTTCACCGAATGGATTCACATCAGAAAACTGTCACTTTTTTGTAATAATCTGAGCTGTTTTGAAAACCAGAGAAACAAACATTCGTTTGTTTGTGCTCCATCCCAGTAAAACAAAAAGACAGCAACTGAAAATCAGTGGACAGATAAATGTTCAGTTGTTTATCTTCAACACATGCATTGGATGTCTCGTTCAGTCCTCCTAGACAGAACAATGCTATCCTTTGTTGTAAGTTTGATACTTACTCAACAAAGTTTCTGTCATAACAATATAGGTGTAATTATGGTAATCAGTTATAGAACAACAATCATGTGTCTAAATTTGCAAACATCCACATGAACAAATAGAACAGCAATTTAAAGATAGAGTTGGTAACTTATTCTTGGAGAAATTTTCTTCTATTCTTGAAGAAAATCTCTTAATATTCCGACCAGAGTCTTCCACAAGGCTCAGCAGATGTGTTGGTAAATATATTAGAGAGCTAATCGCACAAAAATGGCAGAGAAATGGCCATGTTTGTTGTTTACGTTTGTTATGATAAGGTTTGGCATTTTCTTACATGTGAGTAAGACGTGAGGTAGTTGGATATGGTTAGCATTGAAAACAATGTGCTACCTTAACAGTTCTCAGCCCCTGAGTAGCACAAAGCACACAGCCAAAGACAAAGAGCCAAAGAACAGGGCTACTGATGCCATGACAGCCTCCTTCGGCGGCTGACATTAGCATAAAGCACACACACCTCTCTTCCGAGCCATTTGAAACGACTCTGCGCAGCCATGTGTTTCGAAGGAGTGGCTCTGGAGGGAATGTGTAGACTGGAATTGATGGTTTCCACAATTTTACCAACTGCAGCTTCAGTCTGAAAACATGTGTTGTTAAATTGCATTGTTAAATCTTGATCAATTTCTTATCAAGTAGCTTTAATTTAATTTAATTTGATAACCATGAGGTTAAAAATGTGTCTAGTCCAAGAACTAGAAGAAGGTAAGTTTTTTACTCTAAGGTTTCTTCAATTTGATGGGTTTCTTCAAGCCTTCACCCATCACCAGCCTGGCTTATGTCTGTGTCTGCCCGGCCGTCTCTGCAGGAGGACGCCGACGTCGAGTGGAAGTTCGCCCGTGCCAAGCTGTGGCTCTCCTACTTTGACGAGGGCCGCACCTTGCCCGCCCCCTTCAACCTGGTCCCAAGCCCAAAGTCTTTCTACTACCTGGTCCTCCGTATAAAGAACTGTCTGATCCACCTCTGCAAGGCCAACAGCCGTCGCCATAACAGCGAGCTGGAGCTGGGCATGATCAACTCACAGGCCAAGGTCGGTCCGGGGAGCTCTCCTGACTCCTAATCTCAAGACAAATTACAGACACAAAGTAAAAAATATGTTGCTATTTTGCATCTATTATCCTGTGTGACAGGGGGACAACTACAGGGCTGACATTGTTTTTGACAGTGTGAAAAATGACAGATTAATGATTTTCCGCTGTAAGTTGTTGCAGCCACTAAAAACAGTTTTTGATTCGATTATTCCACCAGTTTCCAGGAGCTGCAACGGGAGTCAGTAATTACAAGCTAATTACTGACAAAATACAACTTGTTTCTCTGGCCTCCCATTCGGCATATTAATGTCAGGCTACAGGAAATTGGCGCTGTAAGGTGGCAATTTACACTGTAAAAGCTGCAACCAGCAATTTTGTAATGGTGTTTGGTTCAGTTCACCTCGAGTTTGCTTCCTTTGCGTCTGAGCAGTGGTTGACATACTGATTACCATGAGTATGTTTGCCATCTAGATATTCTTCTCTTGCAGGGTTCTTCCCACCTAAATGAGGTTGTGTTTTGCTTCCCATGTGGCTTCAGTAAAAGGACTGATGAAACTGCAAAAGGGAGCAAAGGACATGCTCAATAATTGGACTTGCCTTCTTGTAGAGGCCTGGGTCAAATGTTTGTAGCGTTACTGTCTATTTCTGTAAAGTCAGCAACTATAATTTTTCTCGTGTGTTCAGATGGCCTTGTGGTTAACTCACAGGAAAAACATGATATTCCCACAGCGGGTCTGGGATGAAGCTTTTTCACACTTCCCCCCTCTGTCCATAGCATACGCCATTTAACACAGAATCAATCTTAGCACTGGCCTCGTCCGCCCGCATTTCCACCGTCTGATTACTCAGCTCAAACGGCTCACCTCGGCTAAGCTATTAGTCAGGCCATTAGATCTGCCTGCGTTGGCTCAAATGCCTGGGCAGGTTACGGACAGGGACAAGAGGGGTTACACCCCGCTGCCTCTGTGAGCTCCTAAAGTTCTCTGCAGCCCTGACAATTTAACTGCAGAGTCAGGCAGGTGAAGCGAGCGATCGATACGTAAGCTCACACTTGACCACAGTGCAGCTTCTCAAAATGTCAAGTGAGATTCAGAAAAGGCAGCGTTGGCTTTCTGAATCAATTTCTTTTATTTCAGTCTTTTGGTCCATGTGTTTCTCATGTGGGACTTTGAGCAAATTTAATGCACCGAATGAAAGGTCATTATGTGAGTTTTAAAGCAGCATATGTTCAGAAAGATAATCAAGACAGTGCTTGGCGAAGTTTTAATGACTAAGGTTGAAAGGGAAACTGACAGAGGAGCCTCGGTTAATATATTTCATAATGAAAGTTTCTATGCGGATTTGACAAAAGTTGACATATTTCTGTGTGTGTGTTTGCTCACATGCTATTAGTGGATGCAGATGCCGTGTGGTGAATACGGCAATATTTCAAATATTCACAGTACAGGAGAAAATTGATTTCTTGCCAAAAGCAAAAAAACAATAGAATATGAATTAAACAGAGTCAGCAGAGGCCAGCAGAGCAGGTTGTTGATAGGGCCTAGATCACAATACACAACAAAGAGCATTAAGCTTTGTCAGCGGGGCTTTGGCAGAGCCTCTGCATAAAAGATTCACATGAAGCTGAAACAGTAGTTCCCATCTGGTCGTGTGGTTCAATAAAGCAACGAGTGTATGAAAACGCTAATTTGCCTCTCTCCAGCAAATCATTGGTATTAGCGGTAGGTGTTCTCTGTTCTACAAAGTCCTAAATCAATTACAGTACATTCATTTCTTTCAGAGGCACAAAATGAGTTTCCCTGCAAAGTGAAGAAAAGAAACATAATTCAGGAATATGACTGTAAAATCAATGAGAGCGCACGTGAATGTCAGCCTGAATGGTCTCTACTGTAACTGAAAGTCTCATCTTATAAATTACATATAATTCTGTATTATGGATTTCTTGTTCAGTGTATAGCTCTGGGAGCTGTTTAGAATGAATCCTTTTTTTAATTTATTTAGTGCAGAGGCATTCAGTGTTTCATTTAAAAATGCACAATGTATTACATTCATAATTAAGAAAAAGTCTGCTGCCTTCCAAGAGAAATCAAACAATTCTTCAACATTAAAAGAAACGATGGGATTTGTCTTTGTCGGGCTTTAAACTTTAAAGCTTTATATAAAGCATTATTCATTTTCGGACTGTTAATATTATTCAGCCATTATGTTGCGAAATCTCCATTCCTCCGCAGCTTATGTGCACATTGAATAACAGACGGTTGCGTGTGTCCACACTTCAGCTAGAAACTCACTTTGACGGTGCAGCGCTGAAATGACACACAATCTCCAAAGCAAGGTCGTGGAGTTAGAGCAGGATGTCAGCTAATAGAGATTCGCTCTGGTCAAGTGTTGCTGTCAGTCCTGTTTGAAGGCATCTGTGAGTGCTCGATAACAAACACACAAAGCCCTGCCTTCCGTTGTTGTTTTGTTTTGGCAGTGCGCTACCTCCTCTAGCACAGTTTTCAAACGTTTCCACTATAGAGGATCACTCGAGCCTGAAATGTGGCGTTAACTCTGGACTCTGTTCTTTGTCCCACTGTTGCAACAGGATGAGCGCTTCAGGTCTCATCTGCGCCCGGGAGAAGAGTTCATCCCCAGAAAATCTAGAAAACACCCAACGAGATACCAGGTAAGAAAGAGGAAGCGGAGGATGGGTGGAGAATCTCGATCGAGGAATGAAAAGACGTGCAAGGAAAGAAAGAGAGGGAGATTGATGTGATTGCGGGTAACAGGAGGAGAGACGGAAAGAGAAAATGAAAGGGGTGGAGGAGGTACAGAGAAACCCGTATAAACGACAGAGGTAAAGAGGAGTGAGGAAGGAGACAAGAGAGAGGAAAGAATTTAACAAGAGCTGGGATGAAAGGGCAACAGCTGAAAGGAAGGCAGGATTGAACATTTGATTGCGAGCAAAAGGGGAAAGAGGAGGAGTGGCAAAAAGAGATAGAGAGAGTCGTAGTGAAGCTGAAAATGCCTCTAATGAGCTGTTTGAGAGAGACTGAAAGCAGACGCTCTGTAAATGAGCTGAAAATATCACAGTTAGGAGCTACGAGATGCTGTCCTCCTGCATCTGCCCTTCACCTTTTGTCCCGAGGGGGATCTTAAATTCTTTCACTCTTTCACTTCTCTCTCCCAGTTTGTGTGTTTGTTTGTTTTTTTTTACAATACACAAGATCACTCACACCATGCACTCACATAGATGTCACTGGATTGGCATGTGTAGTGACAGGTATCGACCCACATCCAGATTGCCTACATGCAGAGCTCGACAGCCAGAGCCTCGGCAGCAGCGGTGGGACGTCCCTATAGGCTGCAGATCAATACTAGACATTTCACACACAGTCTCCGAGACATTGTGCTGTTCACTGTGCTGCGCGTTGTCACGTCACACTTGTCACCTTCTCCCTATTTAATCTTCCTCCTTTCCTGTCCTCCTTGTAGAATATCATGAAGCGTCTGATTAAGCGCTACGTCCTGAAGGCTCAAGTGGACAGAGAGAACGATGAAGTCAACGAAGGTAAAAAAAAAAAGTCCCTCTTCATTAAGCGCCCACTCTCACTGTGTCATTATTTGCTCAGGGCATGTGTGTGCATGAGTTAGTGAGAGTGTCTCACTCTGATTCTGATTTTGATATAAAAAACAAAACAAGAAAGAAAGTTTTAAGTCAATGTGTGTGTCTCTGTCTCTGTGATGCCATGAAAAGTGGTTATGCTTCTACGGAAGAGGATTAGGGCCACTGTAAAGAATTCTGTGTTTAAAGTCAGAGAGAAGTCAGGATTGGGGAAAAATAAAAAGTGTGAACTCAAACCTCCCACTTCAGCTGTAGCACAGTGTCATGGCTATGTTTACCCGCGCACACATCCATATACGTTCATGTTCCTGTGCCCTTATTGAGTGTCCGTGCTTGACTGTGTTGCAGGCGAGCTGAAGGAGATTAAGCAAGACATTTCCAGCCTCCGTTACGAGCTCCTGGAGGAGAAGTCCCAGGCCGCCGGGGAGCTGGCTCTGCTCATCCAACAACTTGGCGACAAGTTTGGCAAGAACACCATGAGACACTGACACGACTCGCAAGAAGGAGAGAGAGAGGGAAGGAGGGAAGGAGGCCGGAGGAGGTGCGGGCCGAAAGCAGGGTCAGATTATGTATTTTCAAAACACTGATGGATGAAGAAGGAGCAAAATGGTGGAGGGGGGGCAGGATGTTTGTGAGATAGAAAGAACACACTGGGTAAAATGTGCTAACTCAAGGCAAAAGACAAGTGTTTTGTGTATGCAACGACCAATTAGGTGGGAATGTGAGAAGAAGATAGCGGCTGCTGCGAGTGAGCGTGAGGTCACAGGGTCAGAGGTGAAGTAAAAGGCAGTCGGAGGGGGTTTGTGTTGACAGCTGAATTCTAATTAAAGGCAACATCTTCGGGGAGTGAGAGGGAGGAGGAGAAGACA
>OMLP01029347.1:0-14149 GCA_900302685.1 Spondyliosoma cantharus | reverse complement strand
TAATTTTCAAATGATTCAAGAGCTTGAGACCGCCTCCTCCCCATCCACCCTCATAGGAAACGCCTCCCCCTACTACGCAAAAATATAGCGAAGTGTAGCTCTTTTAGATCCACGGACATAATTGTCACAGGGAGACATGTCACTCACTCAGCTATTGGAATAAATTCCACATTAGCGTTTTAAATTTCAACCACATTGTCCTTGGGGAACTAAATCTATGCATTCATAGATTGGATATAATCAGCGCCAACAAGGTTGCCGTCAAATTATGAGAAATCGCCGTTCTGGGGCTAGCTAATTTAGGTGCATTGCAAATGCATGTTAGCATAGGTGAAGCAGACATTGAAGACTTTCAAACACCGTTCCTACCCCAAAATAAAGGTTCGATCGGGGGGACATAATCAGTAGATGTATACCACGGAATACATTTTAAATGTGGGACTTCCGAAGACTTCTTACCTGTCTGAAAGGTCTTCAAGTATAGCCGATACCGGAGGACAAACAACGTTTGGATCAATATTAGCCTATGCCTCAGGAAACATGTAATATTAGCGGCTGTTTTTTATTGTTTGTTATCGTTTCTATGTGTAGCCTAATGGAACAGAAACCACCTCACAAATCGGAAAACAGCAGGATGTCCACAGCTGCGCATCATCAGGGTTGAGTAAATTACGTACGTTACAAACGTAGCTCACCTGTGAAAAAAAGACAGTTGATTGACGTACTCAACGACCAATACTGAACGGCTAGTGGTCGTTCTTTATTGGCTACTGTTTTTTGGGCCCCACCACGTCCACACTTTATATTTATTTTCACTTTTTTTTTGGTTTTTCATAAGTAAGGGGCTGCTACAGGTCTCTCCAGTAGGTTTAACAAGGGTTTAAAATATGATAGAAATTAAACATCCTCTGTACCAACTTTAACTGTTGTTGTCAATCACTATCATGATGTGACAGTGCACGCACGCACGCACGCACGCACGCACACACGCTTCTTCCGATATCCTCTTTTTATCTTATCCTGCCTTCCAACAGGACACTAACTTTACTAGCCTGCCGGTATAGTCATCCTGTAGGAGGGCCACTACAGCATTAAAGTACCACAAGAAAGTGCTACATTTTAATTTCTGTTATTAACATAACAATGCAAAAATGAAAAAACAAACAGTTTGTGTGCTATTTTATAAAGGACATTCAGTGCAAATCTTTTTTTGTGTGTCATATATTAAATAACTTGAAACCTTGCACTGAATACACAAATGAAATACATTTATACTTTATTTCTCACCAGACACCTGGCATACTTCTTATATTTTCTTCATATTTACAAAAAGAAATGCAAACTTGAGTATGCCTCTGCATGCACATTAGTTTAACAGTACAAATCTTTTTTGTTTGTAAATAACTTATTTAAACCTTGCACTAAGCTTGCTTTGGTAGTCGGTGAGGGTTACATGCGTGAGCTTACATCAAATACATTATTTGCCTACCACCCCACTGTCATTTAGCTTTTTTAAAAATCAATGCGCTGACAAGGGATGCTGCAATTAGTGCTGCTGCAGGTGTTTACTCCCTGCAGCAGGGCCAAAAAACAGAATTGGAACACAGGAGTCACATTTAAACTTTCACCATGGAGAGTTAGGAGAGCATACCAACAAGAAAGTGGTGGAAGAGTTGCTGTCAAAGCAAAAAACGTATTTGGCAATATATTGGATTTACTTAGTCATAGTAGAGAACCTGACAGTAGCTCCATTCACAAAGCCATTTTCATGTGGGGATCCAGCGCCAATTCTCCGCCTCCTCCTCTGTGTGAAAGTTTCAGATGCGGTGAGGATGAAATTTCGCTCTGGCCCTGATCCTCCTCTGGAGGTAGTATCAGTATCAGGGACGCATTATTTTTGAACCGCCCCAGTGTGAACAGATAAGCCGGCGGCGCGAAGCGAGGGCGTGTCGGTCAGACCGTCTGATAACTACACAGGTCCCTCATTCAACTTAATAAAGAGAAATGTCCCACAAAGCAACGTTACATGACCGAACAACAGTAACATAGTAACTGTAACTGTCATTGGCAACTTATATGAGGAAAAAAAATATGGCGAATATAGGTGGAGAAGCGTCCGTCGTCCTGTCTGTCCTCCCACCCGTCCTACCAACTCTTCCTCACATTTCTGCCCGAAAAACAGCGTCTGTCACAGGCGAAAAAACTTTAACTCACGGAGTGTTTGTGATGAAAATAAATGGCCGTGATGTCAGCCCTCCGGACCGAGACTTCATGAGTGAGGGAGTCAGACAGCGTCCTGTTTACTGATGGCGATTATGTAATTATGTCATTTACAGCGAAAAACGTAACTTCGTCACTTTCCAGGATGTTTGGTGGGTCGGGATCTCAATCACTGCACATTATAACAGCATCCATATGATTAGAAACTGTCTGCGGGTTTAGATTGACAGGTGAGACACCTTAAACACACCGACGTCATCATCATGACGTGTATTGTCACGCCTCTTTAGGAGCCGCAGCGCCGGCTTTCTGTGTGAACTGATACTCTGGCTCATCTGGCTGCTCGTCTCTGTGTGAATCACCATCGGCGGAGAATTGGCGAACCACCACTTCGGGGATTATGCGGAGGCGCTGTGTGAAAAGGGCTAGTGTTAATGAGGGAAAAGGAGTTATTACCTCACTGGGAAGTTGGAGGTTTGCAAACCCATGTATGAAAGACTTAGGAGATTCCCTGGCTGTTCCTGTTGTGCAAGTTAAAATGTAATACATGGGTTGATACAAACAGATGATAACACTTGATATGAGAAGGACTTATTTTTTTAAATATTTTAACCCTAGCCCTAATATCAACACTAGGAGATGTGTGTTTTGTTACATAAGAATAAATTATATTTATTAAATGTTTTATAAGGGAGTCTTCTCTGGGCAAAGCATATTAAGATTGTAACCCATGTATAACAACTTCCCTACTTACTATCTAATTAAGAGCTTAATGAGGGAACACTACAACATCTTTTAATAAGTGCAATAATAAGTGCTTTATAATGATTAATACAGAGAAAAAATGCATGCTAAGTAAGGTAATGTTTCATATATATACCCCAACATACCACACTTTTATGTTTCCCGGAGGATTAACCCGTACAAATTTAGGAATATCTTAAGATTTCATCTAGCTTCATAAGTCTATCAGATTTTCAATTATCAATACCTGCAGAACTAACTGTTTTCTGCTTGGCTTTAGCTGTCTTTTGTGTTGGTATGCTAAAGCACTAGGCTACGATGCTGGATATGGTTATCATTGCCTTCTAAACATCAGCATCGTCACATTGTCATTTTGAGCATGTCGACATGCTGACATTTGCATTTAGCTCAAAGCATATGTGTTTAAGTGACTAAAGACTTAAGTCCTGTCTCTATTCTATCCTTTGGTTGTTCCTTACATAACCATAGCAACAACCAAAATACCTCTATATATTCACTTGCCAAAAAAACCACACAAAAAAATTAAAGAAAAGTTATGGCAAAAGACAAAAAGAGGAATTGGAAAACATGAAAAAACAACAGAAGAGCAGAGGGTGGACAGAGTATAGTTTGACAAAGTAACCAAGTAATTAAATGAATGAAGTGAAACATGACAGAAAAAACTCACATTTGAGAGTACTGATGTTTTAACCCTAATGTCAGCCATGTTAATACTAGTCTGTGCCACTGTAGAGATGGAGATAAATGCACAAGAGGCATGAGATGGAAGACAGAGGTAAACAGGGAGACTGGGGTTCAGACGAGCATGTGAAATGTTAATTGCATACTGCAGAAACACGTCATAGTCTTACAGATATGAGAGGGGAAAATTGAGCTGTCATCACCACACAGTTATGACAACTGACAGATGTAGTCATTAGGTGATACAAAATGCTTAATTTTATACTTTCGTATAAACAGACAGACCAGTACTTTGTGACTGGTCTGTCTGTTTCATCCCACCCACTTAAATTATACAAGCAAAAATATGTTCCCCTCCTTTAAATAGGAAATCTGGAGATTGTGGTTGAAGGAAAGCACATGCGGCTTTGTCAGTGAAAAAGCCTGTTCTGCCGGATCAATGGCTGTGTGAAGAGAAATAAGTTGGAAGTACACACATGCTTAAACACGCAAATAAGGCCTGAGCTGCCCCCTGGGTTCTTTGCATGTACAATAGGAGCAACAGGAGACTAGGACTAATCCTCTAGTTGGTACTTGCAGTAGGTTCTTTCTTTCAGCCTCAATTGAGGATAAAAAACACAAATAGACACACAAGATCACAGACAGGTTCATTCTTTGGTATTCCTTCCCTGCCAAAACAGCAAACTGCTTCAATAATGAAATGACAGGTGTGTGCCTGACTGTTTGTTTTAGTCTAATAAAAGCAGCTGATGTGTTTGGACAGACTTTAATTGTATAACTAAAGCTGGACCTCCACAGCTGGCCATCCCAAAGTCTTCATTAATCAGCTTTGACTGCTGAAGCTTCCCCAGGATAACTCTTTTATACATCCCAATCGCAACCTGGATGCACATGAACAATTCAATTAAAGATGGGGTGAGAAATTCGAGAGATTTTAGAGAAAGAAAGTTGATTGCTGAGTGCCATTACCAGGTTGTCACTCAACAATTAATGTGCTTTCTCTAGAATAATAATATAATAATAAATAATATAATCTGTAAAATATGGCTAGAATTTAAAGGTAGCTCCAAAAACATAGCATATCACCAGATGAACCAACAACTGCTGCTCTTTCCTAGCTATCCTTGACCATATAGCTTTCTACTGTTACCTATTGCTTGGACCATGACCTCAGATCACAGGATGGTGTACAGTTGTGTATTTTCTGTTCAGTAAGGAAAATAGAAGAAAGAGTATTTCATTTCTTGACTACAGTTTAGTCGTAGATTCATAGAATAGAATAGAATAGGATAGATGTTTATTGTCATTGTTTCAGAAACAACAAAACAAAGATAGCAGCTCGTTTTTGACAATATAAACATCAATATAAACATCAATTCACGTGTGTTATGCTAGTAGTAGCTAAGTTAGCCTCACCTTTAGCCTGCAGCAAAGATGAGGAGTGCGCTACAGAGGTCTGGTATGTTATTCTCTTTATGTTCACCCCATACTTCTCGATTTGTTTAATTTTCAAACTTGTAGTCATAAACCCAAACCATCGCAGATATTTACATCTTTTGTTATGCAGGGATTTCAAGTGGTCATAGTTATTATTCCAGCAGCTAAGGACGAAGTCAGGCGGTGTGGTATAAGATCTACAAATTCCACAGATGGAGTAGGTTGGAGTAGATGGATCGGCCTTTCACAGAACTTTCACCCAGGATAACGCTGCTGAGTGTCCAGTGTGAAACCACGAGTCGCAAATGTTATTTTAGTTTATTAAGGTATTTAACTTTTGTCATGTAGGCAACCAAAACCATCATCTTTCTCTAAATCTAATCAAGTAGTTTTGTTGCCTAAACCTACCCGAAATGCAACAGTTTATGACCTAGCGATGAAGGATCCGGTAAATGCTGTTCTTGCTGTTCAGCGGTGATGTCTGTTGTTTTAGGAGTTGTTGTCAATCAATCTGACATGACCTTCAGTCATTTAGGTATGATCTTTATGTGTATGACCTCCCGACTTTTGTCCTGAGGATTATGATTGTCCACGCCAAAACTGGATTGGACGTTTTCCTCAGGAACCCTGAACACCAGAAATAACTCACAAGCTCAGAAGGAGAAGCTTCTGAAGAGAACAGTTAAAGACTGTGTTTGTATCCTCTGTTCTTAAGACTTGATAGAGTTTGAAAGCCACACACACACACACACAGTCACACCACGGCGTGCCAGCTCTGTTTTCTGAATAGACTTGGCAGACTTCATCGTTCCATCATCAGTAACACTTTAGTGGTTACAGAGAGCTCTTCATAAAGTCTCATTGCTGCTTTATTTATGAGCTCGCCACCATCAGAACAATGAGCCTTTCAATAACACGTCATGGATAATTACCATAAGACAATGGCCATTATCGCTTTAATGATGTCGTTAAGATATGCACGGTGGGACCATCATATGAGGTGAAATTGTGGGCTTAATCGATGAGTGTGGAAGAGTTTTTCTGTTTGGGTTGCTTTATGACTTTTTATTAGCTAAATGTGCAGGGAGGAGGGGTAATCACGTTTTCTTACACTTCAAGACGCATTAATGGGATGAAATGAGGTGAATGGGGGCTGAAGTGACTTCTCAGGAGAGTGTTGAGAATTGAGAAAGGAAATTAAAAAACTATGTTTAGATTCAAATATGTGAGAATGTGATAGAATTGTGATCTCACTGCAAGAGCTTTATTATATGTTACTGCTCCCATGTGGGCTTTAATTTGATTTAAAAGTCTTTACAGGGTTGAGATCCCTCTGAACTCGAAGGAGACTGTTCATACTAGTCTATTAGTGAATCAATGATATGAGTTTGTGCCAACATGAGTGACACCTCAAAGGTAGTTAGAAGGACTTCAAATTTAGTCCCAAATTTACAGAAAGTCACTGTAGTGAAGCCAACACTGGCGTAATATGGAAACGCTGAGGACTCTGCAGTAATCATGCAGCAGAATTTTAAATAACTAATTGTAGAAGTGCCATGTTTTCTTGGCCTGAACAAAAATACAATCCGTTACAATAGAACTAACATGATTAGAAAGAAACAAAATGAGGAGGGGTGAAGTTTGACTGAGTAACTGAATTATCGTAGTCCACTGAACTTTTCTGGAGCTTCTCAGCAGTGTAACAGTATTCTCCTAAACAACTGAGGTAGATGGGGACTTGTCTTAAACATAAAAAAACTGAAATGGCTGCGATCCCAAATGGATTTGAAAAGACATCTTCTAAAGCAAGACATAATCTTCACTGTAGTAGCAAATGTAATGTTGTTTTTTTAATGTTTTAAAACAATTCCACATCTACTTCAGTTATTTTGGAGAATGCTGCAATGCTGTTTTGCTGTGAAGCTCCAGAAATCTTTTGTGGACTACAACATTTCATCTGATGGTGGGTGAGTAGATAATGAGTGGATTATCATCTTTGGGTGAACCATCTTTGATAACTTTAAAAGTTGATGACCAAAGTTTTGTTTGAGACTATTGTAATACTCAGTTTTATTGGTCCACATTGTACACATAATAGCTCTAAAGCAGTGTCTATTATTTTAATTTAATTTTTAATTTAATTTTTATTTTGTCATCATTCACTGTCATTTCACATGACAGTGAATGATGTGAAAGACATAGGTGTCGTGCATAGGTGTCGTGCATTTCACATGACAGTGAATGATGTGAAAGACATAGGTGTCGTGCTGCTGAAATGCACCAGAGCAACACTTTTTCTCTAAGTGAAGAAATTAAATGTTCGCAGTTTGCATAATCCAGTTGAATGTTAAATTAGATGATGATAAAGTGATGAATTTCTAAAACTGGTTAGTTATGTGGAATGTTTGAACAGAGTATCTTCTAATCAACAAAGCTAAACAGCTCTGCATTGTGATAGATAGACAGATAGATAAATAGACATTCAAAATGATGGGATAAAAAAATCATAAATATGACTTATGTATGTTATGACTTATGAGTATGTTATGAGATAATATTTTCAATAATGAGATGAATGTCTTAACTATGATTTTCTTAACTCATAACTATATTCTACTGTGGTAATAGATTTCATAATTTGTTTCCCTTTAACTGGTGGAAAGGGCCTGGGCTTCGATAGGAAGGATCATATCAGGCCAATAAATAAGTCATGTATGCATGAGAGAGCAGTCAGTCTCTTCTGGGTCAGTCTGTTGCTCAAGATTTTTTTAATAACAAGATTTTCTAATTCCTTTTTAATACTGCTTCTTCTAGTAGGCATGACCTCAGTATTTATATCCTGGCTGCAGGATGCAAGAAAATTTCAGTTTATAGCTCACTAACATGAACTAGGATGAAGACAGCAGAGCATCCTTTCATTTTTTTGACTACCTCAAAAGGTAAAAAGTTGATGAAAGTAAAGTAACTGTGTGCACATCACGTGCACATGCAAGCCCACGCGTGCGTGTCATAGTTGCACTCCGGTACTTCAACAAAAAGCACTACACCCCTGGTGAAAGATGTTGTTGTCAGCGAGTTATAACCACACTGTGCAGTTTCCATCATTTTACATACCTTTTGCTACTTTGCTACCTTGCTATTATTTTGCAACAACAAAAAGCTGTTTTCCACTAAAAAATACAGAGTTAGTCATGGTTAGCCAGATATTTCTCTCTGGAGTTGGTGGAGACCAAAACAGAGCTGCATTATTAAGCAACATTTTTAAGCATGGGATAACTGTGTTTCAATCTTCACACAACATAAAATAACAGCCTCATTTACTGTATGAATAATACTCAGGCGTTGCTTTAGCAAAGAGGGAAAATGAAGTGCAACGTCTCAACTGAGGCGCCGATGACCGCTAACAATTAACATCTCAACACAGCTGCGAACGATTGCCACACATTTACCCCCTGTTTTTACGGGATGCACTTCTTCTATGTTGCTATGGTTACAAAAACAATCAAAGCACACTGAAATGTGTTTCTAATGGCAAATGTATTTCTAGGAGCATAACAATGCTTGCACTTAGGTCCTATCACATATAAAATCACATAAATACATGACCTCATTGTGATCCATCCTGCGGTCTCTCTGTCACTTGAATGAATGCAAGCTCTAGCAAAGATCTTTGCAACAGCAGCCGCTGGTGTTGTACCGCTTTTGTCAAAAGGGGCCGCCAGAATCAACAAAAGCTGAAAGTTCCTCGTAGTCACTTTAAATAAGCAATTGTTTACTAACAAGGGCACCATATCAACTTCAAAGTTGATATGTAAAATTGTATCACAGAGTCTGTTGGCACCAGGACAGCGAAATATCAAATATTTCAGGTTCAGAAATTATTGTTTGTCTAAGGAAATTAGTAGCAACCTGCCACTTGATTTGATCAAGTAGTTTTAAAGAAGTAGTTTGTGGGTTGCAGGGCTTTGGCAGAAGCCCTGTCTGGTCCCAATATCCTGCTCTGAATTCCTTGGTGCAGTTAGTGTCGTCTCTGTTCCAGCGGGCAGTTAGCATTCTGGGCATCTTACCGTGAAAGTGCTTCAGGGGGGAAAACATCATTACGTAATTCCAGCCACTTCTCAGTGCCAGAGAGGTGGCATTTGGTGAGAAAGTGGCAGCAGTAAACTCTGCTGATGGTTTTGATCCAGAGCTTCGGGACAAGAGTGACGAGAGGGGAGCGTGTCCAAGGAAAGACAGCTGATACATGAACAACAGTTGACGGCTCAGGGCAAGGGGAGCAGGGGTGAAGGATAGAGAGGCAAGGCTTTTAGTCCTGTACCCAGGATCACTTACAGCTGTGGAGATCCCTGGCTGGTTGCAGAATAAGCTGATAGTAGGCCAATTTTATATTTGGCCAAGGAAGGAGAGAAAGAGAGCAATCAGTGGAAACAAATGCTGGATGTTACCATTGTTGTTGAGAGATTGTCTGTTAGGGTGCTGAAATGGATCAGTAGGATATTTTGTGATGTGTTAAATCCTACCATGCTTCATTCATTATGCTGTATATCAGGAGTGAGTTTATAGTTTAAACTTAGCACAACTTTATGTAAGTTCGGAGTATCATGTTATCTGGGACACATAAAAAGTTATTTTTTTCATGAACTACCTTGAGATATTCTGTTGTACAGATAATA
The DNA here is from genome assembly GCA_900302685.1 of Spondyliosoma cantharus. Lineage (NCBI taxonomy): Eukaryota > Metazoa > Chordata > Actinopteri > Spariformes > Sparidae > Spondyliosoma > Spondyliosoma cantharus. The sequence continues at coordinate 4,373 of OMLP01029347.1, read as the reverse complement.
GAAAAAGTTGGAAAATCTGTTTAGTTTTGAATTATATTTTGTGAGCCTCACTGCTCACAGGATGGACGGAATTAGGAGCCACTCCTCCCTCTCCTCCAGCAGTCGACACCTTAACCACACCCCACTGCCACATATTTAAAGTGAACTTATTTGACACTTGGCCACTTTGGTCACACTGTTATGGGATAAAGCCAAAGGCATTTATTTGCTCTCAGCGATGGCGGGACCAGCCAGTTCCGCTGACAGCCTTGAAGGCCAGTACCATTGTCTTGAATGGGATGCGGGCTTGCAACAGGAAGCCAGTGGAGGTCACGGAGGAGGGCGGGTCACATGGGAGAATTTGGGTAGATCAAAGCACTCTGCAGCGGTCTCGATGCACTACAAAGGTTTTGTTGCAGAGGCTGGGAGTCCAGCCAAGAGCGAGTTGCAGTCTGCATAACAGTGGTAAGAGAATCCATGTGATGTGATTGCAGATCCTAGTTATCTAGTATATAGAAGTGGTCCTAGTACTGAGCCTTGAGGGACATCAGTTTCCAGAAAACAGAGTTTAGACAAGGAGCCATTTCTATATGACCTAAAAGGTGCGATTTGTCAGGTATGATGTGAACCAGGTTAGAGCATTACCAGGTTTACCATTACCTACAGCCTTGGTGTTCTATTAAGGTAAAGAGGACTGTGGTTGACTGTTGCGATAACTTTGTTATATGCCGGTTACTGTTAAGGAAATCAATATTATCTTTTTCTTTTTAATAACCATAATATGTAGATGTTTAAACAGAGTAAACTTTGTTGTTGTGCCATTCATACACCTAGGATAAGCTACATGTAGCCGACAGCTTACAGATTTGGTTGCTTGGTAATAGTAATTTTGTTTAGAAAGCTAAAGTGATCATCATTCTGTATTAATGTTATGATTGAGGGGGAAATCAGATTCGGTGTCAGGCATTGAGAAAAAAAAGAATATAGAAACTAGAAGCTTATTGTTTCAAGGATGGTCTTGTTTGTAGGTCATTTATAACCAGTGAAAAACCTTTTGTAGTATGTTTAAATAGTCTTAATGCCGATTTCTTATATTTTGTTGTGCACGTTATTCTGAAAATTTGAGTATGTAATTTCCAGACTTTTTGTGAAATAATTTCAGTATGAATGCTCTGCAATTTGAATGAATAATGTTAATATGAATACATTTTGCAGTCTGGGCATACATGCATGCATGACAAAATAACACCTACAATAAAATCATAATAAAACTGAACCTTATACTGGTAAGACCTTATCTTATTTTAGAATTTGTACAGTTTCAATCCTGTATATAGTCAGCAAATAATATATCTGAGTATCTGCAGCTTAGAGTTTTATCCTTCATAGGCTACCTTATGAAACTTTAGATTCTGCAGGAATAGAGATGGATGGAACTTTGAAAAATTGAGTGAGACACTGAAAATCCACAGCCTTGGCAGAGAGAGAGTAAGAATTATTGAGTGAGAAAGTGAAAAATAGAGAGGTGTGAGTTTGGAGGAGAGGGGCCTGGTGGTGTATGAGGACTTTGATAGCGGCAGAAGAAGGGCGGCATGGTCAGAGCCGCTCTCTCCCCTCAGGGTGCACTTGTCACTCTCCTTGACACACACACACTTGCTAACTTATAGCTGGATTGCCCTGCTGCCTGAGGCGAGAGGGTTAAGCTCAGTCACCACTGGCTGTCCCAATAAAGCACAAACACATATATGGCCTTTGTTTAAGATGGATGCTCAGACCCTACACCTTGCTAGCACCCTCCCCCACACCACACACAAACACACACATACACACACACACACACACACACACACACACACACACACACACACACACACACACTGAAAAGAGCCAAACTCTGACTACACACAAAATCCGTTTCCCAGGAGGCCCAGGTGCTGCAGCAGCCCCAGACTGCTTCACCCAACACCCTCTCTGTCTATATAGTCGAGGAAGTGCTTGGCCCTCGCTGCCACCATGACTACAAACTACAAAAAGTAACAACAACAATAGCAGCAGCAGCAGCTCTCAGGCAAGGCGTCCCACGTGTGATACACCCATTAAATGCTGTCAGCTGTGTAAATGGGAGTGGGAAATCAACATTGCAGCTGACAGGAGATTTAATTACATTTGACTGGTGGGCCATAATTTTTGCTTTTTTTATATTGCCCAGACAGTCTAAGCGACTTATGATTATGTTTCCCTGGCCAAATTTAAACACACAACACACTCACAAACATGGAAAGCCCACCAGGAAGGAAAGAAAAGGACTGTACCTAAAATTATATATATTATATGGCCTTCCTTAATCTAGATGGAGCTTCTTAGCAGCTTTTCTCATTGGCACACAAGGGGATGAGTGGGGGAGCGAGGTAGTTTTTAATGGCGTTTTAATTAAAGCTGCATTTGGCTCAGCTTACAGCGCGAGACGGTCTCTTCATCCTCCCTCCGTGACTTCCCCCTCTGTTTTTTATACTAGTTCCTCAAGCCCTGCAAAGAATATCAATGTCAGTAACTAATCTTTGTGTGTTCTCCCTCCTTACTTAGCTATGGTAAATTATGTATATACCGATATGTTGATACATTTCTTTATGTTGCAACTTAACATTTTTTGAAGTTCAATTTAAGTTGTATGTTGTGAGCACAAAAACACTTGGTAAGGGTTAGGTAAAGATCATGTTTCTGCTTATTTGGTTCCTTGGTCACAAACATTGTCCTGACGTCTTGTTCAAAATATCTAGTAGTTTCACCCAGCTGGCACACCACCAGCAACACCTCCATCTAGTGGCATGAGAGTCAGGTCATATACAGTATGTGAAATTGAAGTATAGCTGACAGTCATTGACTTCTGAGCCCTGTATCATGTTGTGATTTAAAAGGGGTTAGAGTGCTCACCAAAACAACAGGGACCTGTTTTAGTTTGTGGATCCTCTGGTGGAAATACAGGTTTAGTTCCCAAGTTCGTCAAAAAAGTTATTTGTTCCGTGAGAAAGTTCTGGTGGAAACAGTCTATTGTCATTGGGTCAGACAAAGCTAGTTCAGTGGTTTTGGTAATGAATGCACTCCCTGCAAGTCTGGTGTGCAGCTGGTGGAGGAAATAATATTGGACAGAAAAGAGCAAAATAATAATTTCAAATGCCAGTTTAGTCCAAAAGACACAGGAAATAGACAGATCTTTTAAAGCAGAAAATGCACACAGGTATTGTACTCGAGGGGACGTTGTTCTCCTTTCTGTGCTATGGAGTAAACAGTCTAACACATAAAAAACAATGAAATGTAATGAACTCAAATACTAATTCACACACCACTTTTTAAGAATGGAATTTCAAAATTGTGTGATTTTTTTTTCATTAAAGGAATGACTCAAATATGTATTTTTTACAGTGTGTCTCAATCAGCATTCTCCATGGCTGTCAACAAATTGCCTATATTGGATGGACTTTTCACTAGCAAGGACCACACCGTCAACATGATACGTTTAAACGATTTATTATGAACGAAAAGGAACCAAAACGTTGGAGATCTTGTTCTTCGAGTGCATTGTGGGGAAGCTTTTGGAGAACCTGCCGCCGCGCCCAGGCAGCGACAGACCCCCAAAAACCTCCAGTCATTGAGATTAGATTGTGCGGATCTGAGATCTTTGAAATCTGAACGGATGTAGTGGTGATACGTTTGGGAGGACCAGCGGCCCATGAGTTGTATGAAGTGTTCTGGGATGCCATTACGGGAGGCTGAAGCGGCAACTCCGATCCTGAAGGAGTGTCCGGAGTAGTTGACAGGTGAAATACCGGACAACGAGAGCACGTGGCGCAAGTGACGGTGGAACCAGTATCGAGAAGCCACTTGTCCGCATTCGGAGATAGGGGATTTGGATTCGGATTCGAAGTGAGTGGTTGAGGTGGTGAATTCGGAGCATCTGAGGAAACCGAAAAAGCAAGCAAGAACATGGCTTCCAGGGTTTGGGCAACTTGAGGAGTGCCGTATCCGGAAGGTATGGTGTGGAGGCATATTAACGGAAGGTCGGCAGTAAGAGGAAGACAGCGAGGACTTTTAGCGGCCTATGACGTAGGAGTCCTTTAAAAAGCGAAGTTATCTGGGGATGGCTGGAAGCCAGGCCCGGACTGCCGGTTATCGGTTTGGAAAAGAAGCTGATACCGCTAAGGTAAACTTTGATGGTGTATGTTTTAATTGCTATGATGGAATGAGCCTAAGCAATGAATAGTCAAGGAGATGAGATCGAACGACGGGAATGTTATGTGCTATTGGTCGTGAACGTAATGGAAGCTTTTCCAAGCTGTCCAGTAGGAAGAGAGGTTGGAGGCTGTTGATGATGGAGCTCTGGGAGTCCCCTATCAGGG
>OMLP01029346.1:74982-85850 GCA_900302685.1 Spondyliosoma cantharus | reverse complement strand
CAGCAGAGAACAGAGCAGACTGAACAGAGCAGACAGCACACAGCAGACAGCTGTTCACTAGTGATGGGGATTACGGCTCTTTTAAGAGAACCAGTTCCAACCAATGCTTTCGGGCTGCTCTTATTTCATTTATTTATTTATTTTAATATTGTTTTGTTAAAGCTTGTTTATTTATTTTCTACTATTTACAAAACAAGGGGTTGTGGACCTCTCAGGAATCTGATGTAGAGCTGCTCTTATTATTATTATTATTATTATTTATTTATTTTTAAATCATTTTTGATAAAAAAGAAAGATGTTTAGTTTTGCTGTAAAAGATTTCAGATGATGAATAAAAGGTTGAATAACCTGTTTATCACTCATTGTTAGTTACTTAATGTAATTATGAAGCTAGAATGTTCCATTTTAAGATGGAGAGCTGAAAAGGTTCAAAGGTTTGTTTACTGTCATTCAATTCACGTTTTGACATATAGAAGGAAACATGTACTCAGGTCCCCGCACAATAAAAGCAAGCAATAAAAGATAACAATAAGAATATCTCTTCAACAGACAGAAGCCACACTCGTAACATTCACAAAAAGAGGTAAGATCAGTGCAGGTTAATTGTCCACAAGATAGCAGCAGTGCAGCATAACATAAAGTGATATTCAGGTCATCTGATAAAAATTCCTGTATTTTTTCATATCGCAATATATATCGCAGGGTTAAAAAAAATCGCAATGTCTTTTTTTTCCAATATCGTGCAGCCCTAGTTGTGACCTGGTTGCTATGTTGTTAAAGTCCTCACCCCGCGCTGTTATTGCCCGGGGCGACACAACACAAGGGTTTACATCCTGGACAGCAAAATCTTAAGAAAATATTGGCAAGTAACAGGGTTTATAAGTGATGATTGAGAGCAAATATTTGGTAAGAGTCTATAGATAGCCTTTAAGCACATTGTAAATTAGTTTAATAAATTACTGAAGTTTGGCTCGAGCAGATGAACGTATGGCGCTTCGAGCCGCTCAGCTGATGTATTTACGACTGGGCTTATGTTAGCATTAGAAGTGTTTCCGTAATCTTATGCCGTGGGGTTAAAGGTGCAAGAAGTGTGAAGGAGTGTTAGATTTATCTAGTAAAACCTTGTGATGGGAAAATCTGGTTTGGAGAGCTCTGGAGTCTCCGCTTGACAGATAATTCTGGCAGTAAATGTTTAACCAGAGGTTGAAAGTCATGGACTATCCAGGTTTAAATGCCCATGGATCAGATCTAAGTCAGATGTTTTAGTGGGTGCCAATCAAGACAGACTGTTTATCCGGGAAAAGCCTGTAAACGTGCACCCGAGTTCAGTCCCTCTGCAGGTTCTCACAAGGTGCCGTGGAGCATTCACCTTACAGTAATCCAGAGCAAAGCAAGCCATCGTCACCAGGATTGAGAGTGACAAGAGAGACTGACGTTTTCTCCAGCTACGCACTCCGAAACACACATGCCTAATCTGTATCCCTAAGCAGGATTTGTCTCCAAATTGCTCCATTGCCTGTGGTCCTTCTGTTTGTTGTCGCCCATTGCCGCACATAGACTTTAAATAAACATAGCTTTGATAAGCTAGGGGCCAGACAGTAACCTCTGACCCATAGCAGTTCCGATCGGGGTCCAGGGGCATGAGGTTCACCAGGTGACACGGGCATAGTTTTTAAATTAGCGGCCCTTTTCTGCAAAGGGAGGTTTGTAAACACTGCGAGTGGATGAGGGAGTGTTGGGAGGAAATTGACTTTGTCCAGAGTGTGTTGACCTGCGAGGAGAGCAGAGGTTAAGAGGTACAGGGCTCGGGGAGGAGGCTTGGGATGTTTTACCATCCAATGAACATTCATAAATAAACCCAATTATTATCTAACTAGTACTCAAACAGTCACTGTCAACATTTTAAAAGCTTTTGTATGAAAAATAAGATAAAAATCAGCTTCCAGATTTTTTTTGTTAATTCCTTCCTGCTCTCACTGAACTTGTTCTATAATTTAAACAGTATGCACACACTTAAATTAAAACAGCCTGAAGGTAAATAAAATATATTTCCCTCCACAGAAGAAGGGTCCTTGGATTATTTGTGGTGGACGTGGCCACAGTTGCAGCCAGCCAGTGGCAGTCTGAAGCCTCTTTGTAGGCAGTCGAACATGCACCAAACCACAAATTATCATTGGAGCAGTACAGGCCTCCTGCACCATGGGCCGGCCACCCCTGCCTCCTCGACAGCTCGGGATTTATGGCATGTGTCCAAATAAACATGTCTGAACGTTTGTGGCAGAGAGGAGCCGTGGGCAAGCATGCATCCGAGAGAATCAGGACTCACACCTGTATGAGTGATGTCGCCTGCTGCCAGTAAAATACGGCCTCACACTTTCTTATATATCTCTTAAAAGATTGATTTATGTCTGCACACAGGACGGTCAGTATCTCTCCTCGGCCCTCTGGCTCTCCTTTCTCTTCTGCCACTTCCCATTCTCACCAGGTCTTGGCTCAATTCAGTAAACGTTTTTTCATGGTAAATGAGGTGTGCTGTAAAGTAAGCATTGCTTATAAATGTTTACTTTTTGTCTCTGTATAATTTCTGGTCTGTACAGTAGTCGCACTTATGCAGGTAGAGTGCTGAGTGGAAATCTTTCCAGTGGTTCTCTGTCATTTGTAACCATCTACCAGGGTGGGATTGCTCATTTCAATATTCCCTTTCCCGGTGAAGAAATTAGGGGCAGCTCTGCTTCGACTGGGGGTTTTGCAAGTTTTTGCAGACTATTAATAACAGGATGTCAGAGGCTACTCTGTATATTAATTACAATTTATATATATTATGCGGGGGTGGGTAGAATATCCAAGTGAAAGTACTGTTACTTTTCAAAAAGATTGCTTTATATAGGCAAAAGTAGTCATCAAAATAACTACTTGAGTTAGTCTACAAATGTACTTACAGAAATTTACTTGAGTAGTAACTGAATCAGGAATGACTTGATAGGTAATGACTCGTTAATTAATAATTCCTCAATAACCAGGATTCGAGGAATATGTAGTTGATAATGATGAGTTACTGATGAGAACAGACTGGGAGATACAACATTAATGAATCATTAGGTAATGATTAGTTCATAATATCTGTGAATCAACATACTGATCATTTTCCTTATTAGTTGTTCCTGATTACCTATCAACCATCTGCTGATTAGCACAAACTAGTGATGACCCCTTTATTACTAATTACAGAATCATTAGCTACTCATTTTGTGTACCTTCAAGTAAAGTCAGATGTCATATTGAGCAGTTACCAGCTAGAAACCTTAAATACTAGTTACTTAATCATTAGTTACTGTTTTTGTGTGAGACGTCATACGATGAGTCTACTGGGTGTAGACTCATCTCATTAAAATACTAATCACTTGATGAAAATCTCATTGTCAGTACTATATATAGGTATTTATGAGTACATTATAATAGTACAGTATTGCGTTTTGGGGTCTACCTTTCAATTCAAATATCCAAATCCTCAATCCCTACATGTGCTTCATGCTTTTTAAGGATCGCTCTTTAAGTACAACACAGTCAGGCAGTGTTGGCCTATAAGTCAGTGCGCACCAGCCAATGCAAGATTCTGCTTTTGGCATGCTGTGTTGATGACATCAGTAATTTGTCACTCTGCAGACACACTATGATTTATGACTTTTCCCATACAGCAAAACGTGCCCTTGGTGTTTCTTTTATTACATTTAAAACCTATTACTGTAAAATAGGCAGATTACTGCATAATACATGCTTGGAAAAGAGCTGCAGGTTGAGAAAATATGGCGTGTTTTATACTAATAAAGTAGCTGGGTTATAGGTAAATGTTTACATTATTTTACAGCTTGCCTTGAGAAGGGAAAGATTTCCATTAAAAACCCAGAGTGATGAATGTGAGTAATTACCTTGTATTGTAAGCTATATACTTCACCCCCTAAAGCTTCACACTGTTTTATAATTTGGATTTCACACACATAGACTTTGTGTTTTTAATAGTTTGCTCCCTCTTGTTTCCAGTATGTGTTCCACTCAAAGTTCAAAGAGTGTTTGAGGATGGATTTTATTGAATTACCTTTTGCAGTGAACTAATTTTCCATTAGTTTTGATGTTTAAGGTGTCTGACAGCAGTTTATACCACGCCAATTTTAGCTTGCCTTTCCTCTTCCCAGATGTATGCTACTGTGTGATGAGACATGCTCAAAAGAAGCAGGAGGTAGATCAAGCAAATATGATGTCCCCTTTGATATTAAATGAACCTTTTTAGGCTCAGTAATTACCCATACTGGCACTGAGGGACTCCAAGCACTGATGGACAACCTGCTTGCCAGGCATTGGGCAGCCTTTGTATATTTGCCCAACGAGTGATTTGCAGAAAGACATCCTTGTAAAGGCCACCAGGGCACTCGGGGTGCTGACACCCCATGTCTATCAACCCTAACACGGCTGTCAGCACAGAGCGCACCATCCCTGCCAGCCAGTTGTACAGTATCAGTGGACCGGGCCGAGAGACAAGAGCACTGTAGAGCAGACAAAGATGTCTTTTAGCTGATGTTGACACACACTCAGTTTGATTGCATTTAAGTAAAGTGCTGAAGGATCATCACCACCAGGGACATAAATCAAAATAAATGCTGCATGTTGGCACACGTGGATCCTGCTCGAGGATGTTTGTGTGGACGCTGATTATTTGTGTGTTAGCGTGTTCCCATGTTGAGGTAATGAAACCCTGCCAGTTCATAACAAAGCGAAAAATACACTGAAAGGTGTAAAAGGAAGGATGTAAAAAAAAGTTTTCTCTGCGGCCGATCAAAACTACTTTTTTCTTCTGTTTCAGAGAGAAAACTCAGTGACATGTAAGGCCTCACAGCAGACAGGCACCCTGGAAGTGAAGGTCTATAAAGTGCTGATGGGGAGAATGAGCTGTACAGTTGTCGGCGCTGCATTGATGAGAGTCGAGGGAGCATCGGTGTTGATGCTGAAAGGGTTAATGTCAGCTCTGAGGGCAGGAGGCAGTCTTTACTGGGAGTCCCATCACTGTGGTCAGTCTGGGAGTTGTTAGAAGTGTTCATTAATCATAGTCCTAATTTGTTTTCACACGACTGTGCTTACACAGACTGAATATTGTTCCAGTAGCAGTAATGTGGGAATCTGAATGGTTAGAGGGTTAGAGGTGTCATTGTGCTTCATGCCCGGTGAGACTGTCCACTGTTACAGTTTGGGTCCACGAGGCCTCACTTGTGTTCATACTAAGACGTCAATTTGTATGAATGTAAACTTAAGCATTACATTTAAAATGATAAAGGTGGAGATTCCTTTGTTTTTTTTAGGGTATCACACATCTGCAGAATAAAGCATTAACTTGTGGAAAGCTACATGTGTGCATAACTTAAAAAGTACTGCATTAGATATATAATAATAATTCTGTGTTAAAAATGTTTAAAAGCAACTCGACTTTTTTTTATATTTGTTGTTCCGTGTACTTAGATGATCACAAATGTTCCCAATAATGTTCAAACCCAGACAAATCCATAATTTTTCTTAAGCTAACAGTGCCTTTTATTTAGTCGTCTGCGCTCTTACTTCAGGAAAAACACCAGATGATGCGTCAGAGAGCGAGGAGGGAATTTGGCAAATGTGACTGAAAATGATGGCAAATAAACTTTAATACATTACTTTGTCCTGGAATATTTCTATCTGAGTCATATAGCTTTTCAGTAGCAATGGTGATTCTTTAAATGAACTACAAGGTGCTGGTTAGGAATCAGCTTTACAATTTAACAGTTTAATTCTAATGCCTCTCTGTGACCTACATAAGCAAATGAGACCATTTGTGGGAAGACTGGCTATTCCTAAATAGTTATTATAAAAAATATTATGGGATTCAGACTTAATCAAGTAGGATAAAACATAAAAGTGTTGCTGAGAATGAATTGAGCTGCTCTTAAATAAAGTTTTACCTGTTTTCAATCTTTTGTCAAAGGGGCCACCAGAATCAACAAAAAAAGTGAAAATTCCCTATTGTATAATGTACATTTGTTTGGCATTAGCAAGAGTGCAATATCTGTGAGAAAATGTACTTAATTAAAAAAAAAAACATTTTCTATCTATTTATTATTCTTTACAATTTTACAGATTCATTCATGTCATTGCTATCACAGGATTAAACAATGCTAAAACTTTTACCACTGAGTCTTCAGATTTGACAAATTCTGAAGGCTCGGGGTCAAAGAGGTAGATACACAGTATCAAGTGCTTCACTACAGATTTTGCTTTAGGGAATGGCTTCATGACTCAACAGTGGATCCTCTTGGCTAGTTCCTTTCCTGTTATGTTAATAATGACGTTTTGCATTAGAACGAATGCAGTGAACTAGGAGCGAAACCAAGGAAAACACTCCACTTCTCCTCCCTTATGTGTTTTAGGAGTTGGCTTAGCTCAATGAAGTGGAGCCACAGCCTCATCCATCATACAGTAGGCTATACATTAAGTCATCAGTTGATCATTACAGCATCTGAGGAAATGTCAACCCAGCCAATTAGGAGGGGGGCCCCGCTGGAGAGGGGAAATGCAGTCTTTGGTGTCGCAAGAGATAATTTCAAGCTCATTAGTAGTTCTTAATTCAGCAAAGTAACATTGAAAATTCAAATATTACGTTACATATTTATAAAAGTCAGGTCATTCAGTCCTAACTGTAAAGTCAAACATCTATTTGGACAGTTAAACCAGCAGCACTCAGCTAATGTTAGCTATCATAGCTAATGTTAACTAATGTCAGCTACCGTAGCTAACTTTAGCTAATGTCTGCTATCATAGCTAAAGTTGGCTAATGTCAACTATCATAGCTACTGCCAGCTAATGCCAGCTATGGCTCACATCTGCTAATGCCAGCTATCATAGCTACCATCAGCTAATGTCAGCTATCATATATAACATCAGCTAAGTCTGCTATCATGGGTAATCCTTATTTGTCCTGCAAACGGGAACATTTCTTTGTCACAGCAGCCAAAGGACAGTAATATTGCAAAAAAACAATAATAATGGTAACAAATAGACAATATGATAAAAAGGTCAAAAATGGAAATAGACTCATGTCTGCTATCATAGCTAAAGTCTGCTAATGTCAGCAATTATAGCGAGCGCCAGCTATGGCTAACATCTGCTAATGTCAGCTATCATAGCTATTATCAACTAATGTCAACTATAGCTACCATCTTCCTATTTCAGCATTATACTTGAAAAACAGAGTTCAATGCCACATTTTCCTGTTTCACTTCAGGTTATGTTTTCAATGCCATCATCACTGTTTTTTTTCTCTAAGGGCTAGAGAAACTTTTTTAACTCTAAGTAACAAAATACAGGTGTTAGTTATACAGAAGAAATGTTAACCTTTCAGAACCACTCTGACAAGTGTCATAAGTTCATGTAGGTATCCAGAAGTATGGGATATTATAAATGTCATACTTTACTTAAAGATCAAATTTCCTATTTTCACCATAACCTATTTACGTCATATTTGAATATGCAGCTATTTTGTGATGAATTTAATGTTTGCTCTCATTCAAATATAGCTTGTAGTCACATAAATAGCCTTTTCACTTAAAGCCGTGGAAAAGTAAAACAAGCGTCGAGAAAAAGTGAAAGACCTCATTGTTTGTCTTCACCAGTAGCAGATAAGGCTAAAGGTTGCTATGGAAACTCAGCCAACTGGAGCCAGGGTCCAATTTAGGAAAACCACAAAGTCAACACGAACGCGTGCTACGGCTGGGAGGGAATCAAAAAAAAGTTGTGATTATGCAGGCCATAATCAGAAGTCAAAATATATAAACTCAAAGGGCCCTTGGATACTGTGACACATCACCATTAATTTCCATCAGTTTCAGGTAAACTATCATTCTGGGGGCGCAGGCGGAGGCACGATGACACATTTACAGTATATATAATGTGAGACTGTCACTGCTGCAGAAACCATATCCTTTTATTTATCCAAGGCAAGGCCAAATGCTGCTATGGTTACGTGCTTCCTTTTAAATGTTTTAAATCAACCACATCTCTTCAGGCTGAGACATTAAGCTAATATCTCCATAGTCCCACCAACGAAAAAAGAAACTGAGGGGCAGTGTAAGACCAGCAGGATGTCAGACCGTGGAAAAGAAAGAAGTGGTTTCTGGTTCTTTTTAAAGAAAACTGTAGCTAACTTATTACCATTTTACAATATTCAAAATGAACTAACCAAAAAGTTAGACTCTGCAGGTCAGGAAACACTGTTTAAGGATTTTTTCTCCAACAGTTTATGATATTTTAAACTCTAATCTAATATATGTAATCTAATACATCCAAGACATAACATAAAGAGTGCGGTGGCCACATCACATATTTTTCTAACCTTTTTACCAACAGGCAGATATTGATCTTTTCAAAATATGAACATAGCTTCAACATATCACCCCTGTACAGTAAATGTGAAAATACATTTCTACGAGGGGCAGCTCTGTGCGAGGCTCCCTCTGTTTTTCTTATCTGGCTGCGATTAGGACGCTGCAGCCTGAAATTGATCAGGACGCCATGGCCAAATTATGCCACAAGTCTGTAGAGCAGTTAGACTCCAATTAACAAAGGCCAGAGTGATTTCCTTGGTTGCATGCAATGGCAGTTATGACGTGATTATATTCAGCAAGTGCTTCGCAAGAACATGGCTTTTTAGAAATCTTGGATCAGAAGAGATTATCTAAAAGCACAACAAGATAAGTACAATATTAAAAGACATTTCCAAGTACAAGGATGACCACCTTTCAAAATCAAATCAGTCAAACTTTATTTATACACTCAGAAATTTTTCGCACAATCCTTAAAACCAAAAAAATCTTAATTTTATTGAAACTTGAAAAACACATTATACTCATGTTGAAGTTCCCTTAACTTTATATGGCATGACTGAATGTATGCAAGAGGTTAATATATAATTCTGCATTCATTTAATTTAATTTATTTATTTAGATTAGGTTATTTAATTTATATACAATGACTCAACATGACAGAAAAAAAACTTTGCATTAAACATGACAATAAAATGCAATGTTTCACAAGAAAAAATGTGAATTAAAAAATGCATTATGAGACTTAAGCGCGCCGAGACAACTAACCTTGAGGTCTAAAAACATGTTATTTGTACACAGGTGAAAAACAGACAGCAAAAATAACAATAAATATAGTAATAACGAAGCACTGGGCAAAATAAATCGACAAATGGTTTAGCTTTTATTTGCAAATATATCCACTGAAATGTTAAATGCATGGCTTTGCGATCTAAAATTCCTATATAACACATGAATCTATTTATAGCGGTTCTGTCAAGAGTATATGAAATATCTTGCCATCTTCCTCCTCTCTCCATCATGCCTGCCCTTAACCGTGAGTTCAGACAAACAATGGTAGTCAGGGAGCATTACCACAACAGCCATGGTAATGTCATTATCAGCGCACCACGGCTAGGAATCAGGGTTAGAATAATAGCTCAATATAATACGAGGCTGATGTGTAGAAAAAATAAAAAAAGATATTTAGAGACTTGATACGTAGAAACCAGAGAACAAAGACCGCTGGTACCTCTTTAACTCCCCAATCCAGCAAAATACACCCATCAGTTTTTCCCCCTTTTTCATGCCAGTGTGATTCCAGGCCTTCATCTCATCTCACATGATGGAAACTACAGCTATCTAGTTCGCTAATCATTCGCTAACTTCATGTCATTTGTACATGACAAGCGTGTCTCGTCTCAGTCTGGAGAAAAGTACTTTTACACTTCCAGGTTTAGCACGGGGCGACTCCTGCCGCTGGTGTGGTACCTGTCCAAGAACAACTTGTCTGAGGTCGCAGCAGAGCCGGGGCCTGACACAGTGATTATAGGTGGTGCTCCGGGTGAGGAAAGCTGCGGTTTTCGTGCTGAATATCTGAGAAATCCATTGTGAGCTTCACCTTTTTCTGAGGTAGCGCTTGACTGAATTATTAGCCGAAGAGAGGAAGCGAGCGAGTCCCCGGGCTGTTACTGGGAGCTATATCTCAGCCGTACAGCGGCGCGGATAGGCCCAGGTGTTTAGGACGAACACTCACATGTGCGTTACGCATTTTCAGAGTGTTTATTTGTTTGTAACAGGAGATATTGGAATCAGAGAGCGGATCATTTTGAATGACAGAACGGGAGGATTTGAGGTGATTGTCGCTCTAGACTTTTTTGGGAGGGAAATAAACCATAATCCACACTCCAATGGAGCCATTGTGTTTGGCAGCGCTTACCTCATGTGTACCAGCAAATCTCCGTGATGGAAGGATTGAGATGTGGGGAGCGCCTGTGGGTTTGGAAAAACTATATCTTTCTATCTGAAGAGCCATAATGTCAAGCACGTTACAGTCCATCAGCTGGATACCTGCCACGAATAACTTCTACCAAGAGGACTCTGGGGAGCCGTATCACAAACTCTTTTTTCCCCCCCTCTCTTTTCAGACAGAACCACCTTATGACATGCTACGGTAGACTCACACAAAATAATCACACACTTGACATGTAACATCTCTCTTTTTTTTTTTTGTGGTGGTGGGTGCGAGGGTGGGCCTACGTGTGGCATGTTTCGGGGGGGGAAGAAAAACGGTAAGCACGATGCGTGTGCGGATCGTCATGACGTGTTTTCGAGCCGCTCAGGACACATTGTAAACTCTATCAGTCACCCAATAAATCCTGCTGGAGGGAAAACACAACACAAGATATATGGCTGTTTAATGATCCCGGGCTGAGGTGGAGGTGTAGCTGGACTGGACTGAGCCTGAATAGGGTGTGTGGGTTCAATGGGAGAGAG
>OMLP01029346.1:49927-74958 GCA_900302685.1 Spondyliosoma cantharus | reverse complement strand
GGTGGGGGGGTGTAATCCACTGGGAGTACGCTCAGCTCGGAGAGCCCTACACGGGGGTAGACACAAGGCCCTAGTCACAAGGGGTTAATTGTAGGTGTTTAAAGAGCACATGTCGTTAAAGCGCCGGTGGGTGGAAAGAGTTCTATATTTATACATGGCAATGGAGGTAATGAGGTGAAATTATTCTGTCCGACAGAGATGGGATGTGACCACAAGCGGGCTGGTGGAGACTCTCCCTGCCCAGGCTCGGACTCTTGAGAATGTTTTCAGTCCAAATAACGGGTGCTGAAACGTAAGCTTGTTAATTAATTCCCATTTACATACGGCCAGCTGTGGTTTCCATGCAGCCCCGGCGCCCTGTCACGGCAGCGGGCGATTGATTGACTAATTAATGATTCCCCAGATGCAACAATTAAATCGAAATTAACTTAATAGGCCTCAGACGGTATTACGCCAGGGTGATGTTTTCATTACTCGTGTTTACATGATAACACACATAAACACAGGCTTACGTGGCGAGGAATCACACCAGTAACTTGAAGACTTTCAGGGTTTTCTTGTTTTCTTGAGGAAGGCACACTTGTGTAACTCTTTGCTTTGCACGGATCAGTGTGTTTTTTAGCGCTGAAGCCGTGCTGCGAAGAAGCAATCTGAGATTGATCAAGTGCAAACATCCCAAGGGTGATTAAACAAGCTGTCTGTGCTCCACTAGAGGGAGCAACTCCATAGGGATGAGACGCAGGAGACATGATTACATGACACCGTCTGCCATCAGTTGATGCAGCATGACATAATCTCATTTTTAGATATTATCACAGGCTTCAGAACATCAAGCAAAGTTGTGAATGTCAAAGCATTGATAAGTACAACTGTGACCTCTTCATTGAAGGACTAGTTGCCATAATCCTAAAGAAAGATTGCTATGTTTTAATTTAAGCCTTGAAACTTGTTGATAGCCAGAGCAGTATATCTACACTTTTCTGATACATTTTTTGTATATTTAGTGTGTGTGTTTGTCTATCTTTTTATACAATTTTACTCATATTTCATATAATTTAGTGATAGCATTAATTAAACGTTAATAATATGACCATCTTGGTAAGATTTCCTATAAAGCCCATGCCTGTAATGACCTATATTGTATCTATAGCGCCGCCATATTATCATGGTCACAAGTTCTCAAGAATATTCATAATGCTTAAATACAATTGGCATTACTCATTATCACAGCAATGTCTATAATGCATTAAAAACACGAGTATGCCGTATATTTTAAAAGCTGACTTTACCTAAAAAATGTCAGGAATCCGATTACCCCAGTATTCCCAAGTAAAGTGGACCATTAAATTTAAGCTGTACGAGCTAAAAAGTTTTAACAACATAAAATTATTAAACATCTTTACTAGGTAATTTTGAGGTAATAGATTTCCTAGATTTGTTTTTTTAAGATATAGTCACTTTGTCAGATTTTTTACAGTGTACAATATATGTGAGTGGCTGTATTTGCATTTGACTGCATTTTTTGCATTGACTATGTCATTTTTTTAAATTAAACTTAAACAATGACCACTTACAGTGACTTATAGTCAGCTTGTACTGTAGGTGCAAGCTGACTATAAGGTGTAAGTGTTTCCACTGTAATTGCCATCAACAGTTAATTACTGTAAAATCTATCTAGGTACCGTAGAATGTGAGCTTTACATTATAAACATAAACATGGGCTTTAGAGTTAATGTTACAAAATCTTGATGTTTGTGTGAATACAAATGTGTATGATGTAATGATGTTTGAACTGAAGGACTGTTTTAGGGATGCTTTTTAAAAAGTGGCCCTTTCCCCATTAAATAGAAGGAGACAACGCACATGTTGTGTACACTGCTGGTCAGTCAGGTGTGGTCTCTGGCCAGGTCTAGATGGACATTGGAACGAATACAGCCTGAGGATGTCCGCAGGGAAGAGCTTGTGGTTGCCAGAACCTGATCATTGGGAAGGCGCATGTAACCGAAGAAAAAAAGAAAACAGTAAACTGAGCAACCTGCCAAAATCATCATACAATTTCTGGAGCACTCGAAAATGCCAAGGAGAAGCCTGATCTCCTTCCCCTTTGCTTGATACTTTGCTTAAATTACTGCTCGACTTCCTTTAAACCCCTGTTAGGCGGCATTTTCTTTTTCTTTTTTTTGAGTGAAGAAAACAGCAGAGAAATGGCAGAACACTTGAAAGAAGTGAGAGTCTTTTTGCTCAGGTTGTGATTAATAGACGCGCGCTGCAATGAAACGTCTGTCATTCATGCAGCGTTTTCCCCTGGCGCTCGGGTTACGCGGACTGAAACGGCGTTTGTCCATATTAGCGAGGGCCCAGTTTTTTACCCTTCCTGTCTGCCTTGCCTGCTGGTAAAGGAGAGAGGCCAGAGCGCTATGGCATGACGGTCAGTGGCACCCGCCCTGCATTTCCATCGGCGCCTGCTGTCCGCGCCAAGGCTGAAAAAGGTGAGATGGCTGATATATACACTCTCACACATGAGGCCATCAAAAATAAGTAAGAGGGGCCACCTCAGTCTGGACTGATAGACTTTCAGAAAGCATTAAAAAACGTGAACGTGGATCTTTTGGACATGCGGCATAGATCCATCGTGCCTTCAGCAGGAAAGCGAGCTCTGAGTCGACGGTGGCGGAGACCCCTTTTCGGACAATACACTCGAAGCTTATAGCACTTGCTATCATGACGCGGAGTATAAATAAAACTCATCGGCATCGGTGACATGGCTCGCCCGGCGTTGATAGTTAAAACGTCATGAGCTGGACATGTATTTCATTACGTGTGCTTTTGATTTAAGCACGAGAAGAGTGGTCTGCCTCAGGCGAACCTACACAAAACGGTGATTCACTGCCTTTGTGTCAATATTCCTTTTGGCTCTTGTCTTTCGGTATGGCTTTTCCAGAATGAGGGTGACCTGCCGTGGTCATACAGGGCCTGTCTGGGGCTTCCTTGCTTGGTTATTTTACTACATCTTTACGGGAAAAGACATTACTTCTCTTTCCTTAAACTCATTTAGAGACGTAACTAGTAATATATTATGATTATTGTGATCCTATGTGATCCCCCACCCCCCCCATAAAAAAATGTAATGTTTGCCTTGAAGCTTCGTAGTCTTATGTAAATTCTTATGTCACTCACTGGAATCAACCACAACCTGAAGCGTTACATTCTGACAGCAGACAGAGTCTCAATTCAGAAACTTCACTTAGCTTTGAAGTGAAGTCCAGCAGACAAACTGAGCCGTCAGTCATGATTATGAGATTAAAAAACACGACAACATCCGTCACCTTTGTCCTGAAGTTGTGTTTCCTGAACACAATTTGATACGTTTAATAACTGTGTGCAGGTTCTTAGTCTGTGTCGTATCCTGAAAACTGTCAAGTCAAGCGGATTTTTCAACACCATGAGATGGATGTTTCTTTCTTTTCATGTCGTTTTCGTTTCTTTGTAATTCTAAGAAGATGTTAAGACCAAATAAATCCCTTAATTTATTCTAGGGGTTAGGATTGTGGTGACTGACATAATTAATGTCAGGAAGTAGAAATAAAATGAAACAGACAAAGGAAAGAGAAATGGTACTACGTACGTGACAGGTGAGGCTGTGTGGGTGAGATGTGATGTTTACAGCAAATTTGCGAATAAATGTGATCCACATTAAATGAGCTGAGAGTACAGAGGCTCACTTCTGCCGATAGTTGTTATTCATTAACAGAGAGTCCCGTTCTTTTGCGACATCCATCTGAAATTCTGTAAAGGATCTGGCTGTATCTTTAATGAGTCGTCAGGCTTCTTAAAGGATCGTCCTCAGATCATCACATCATGTGATGGTTAAAAACAGCCACTATTCATTCTTTGCCAGATGTGCTGCATTTGTTTAGACAGAAAGACTTTGGATGATTTAAATATCCTGAAGCACCTGAGTTTGACAGCATGAACTCCAAAGTGAGTTCAGTACCAACAAAATTGCAAAAATAAATGTTGCCAATATATGTTTTTCTGCAAATCACATGTTAAAACTTTTCGCTATTTTATGTTGCAACATAACATTTCTCAAGGTTCAGTTCATGTTGTGACAATGCTAGAGTAGGGTTAGGGAAAGATCGTGTTTTTGCTGACCTAGTTCCGGTCACTCACAACTGGAAAGTTTTTCAACATCTTGTCAAAAATATTCGTTTTTGTTGCAACAAACATGGCTGGAAAATACAACTCAACCGCCAGAATAGAAAGTTGTTAACTATGTTTCTGTAAAACCTCAGATAGGTTGAAATGGAATGGAAATGGAACAGGTTCATGCACACAGAACACTTGGTTTGGATTAGGAAAATATCATGGTTTCACTTAAAATACCTGTTTCGGTTGCCACAATCACGGATGGAGAAGGTCCAACTTCCTTGGAAAAAAAATGGCCGGTTTTGGTCTCAACAAAAAATGGCTGGAAATGCCTCCTTAAAAATATCCAGCGATGTGACTCAAATTGCAGTCAGCCGTTTGGCACCATCCCCTCCACCTCCTGAGATGAGAAAGATGGCTAATAAGCGTATAATATGAAACTGATACGCCATCTTTGGTCCAAATGTCAACCTCGGACGTATCTGTGGTCTGCAGAGATGTTAACACTAACATTATATCCTGGTGACCGTGCTGCACATTTTGTAGAAATTATGATATGACACCTACAACCCGTACAGATCTGATTGTATCTATAGTTTGAACTATAAAATTCCAACATTCTGGAAACTGGGCTGCAAATACACAGCCATGGGCGGTCTTCCAGCATCTGAGCACCTATAGCTGCCTCTGCAGAGGAAAAACTCATCAGCGTACGCCACAATTAAGCCACATATCATCAACACCAATCCCCAGTAGGAGTGATGGAACTATGTTTGCTGTGTTTTGTTTTGGAAACCCTACGGTGGCCTTTTGATGGGAATCACAGGTCCATCCTGGTCGGGCAGCTGCTGGAGAGATCATCGTCTGCGTTTGCATGGCACCCGCTGAGAGGCCTGAGCACCATGGGAGAGCTCTCCCAGATAATTTCCATAAATGTGAGTTATGTGTCTCTTTTCCACTTTGGCGAAGGTCCCTTGGGGAGGACGCCGGGATAAACGCGCACGCTGTGACATCCGCAGCTCAATAAGTTATCCGCAAATGCGCTCGAGGATTTACAGAGATTTGTTTACTGCAGTTTGGTAGCGAACATTTTAATGAGAGCATTTGACCCCTCGACTGGTAACGGCTTCCTTGTGAAAAAAAGACATGACTGGATGTGTTAAAGAGATAATAACTCATGTACTTGAGCCTCAATGTTTAAGCCATCACCTCTAGCATGTGGTGTATCACACATAGGCACACACAGGTGAATTATCCTGGATTAGGACAGCAACAGCCCGCAACATGCAACATATCAATCCCTCCAAATCATCACATCTTTAAAACTTGGCTCTCATGTGATATTATTGTGATGACGTTAAACATAACAAGATATAGACCACAAATGTACCGAGGTAAACGATTCAACGACTCACTTTTAAAGCCGATGAGTCAATTTCCCCCTAACTCTGGAACTCCACAGTTATTTTCATATTCGCAGACCCTTTCTTTCTTGTTTTATTTTCTCTAAATAGCAATAAAAACAGATCCCGGTGTCATGGTCCATTTCATTTAAGACTTCTCCCTGTCTTCTTTCCTGTTTTGGCTAAGCTTGCAATGTAAACCAGATACGTACCTGCTGTGGGCACAATTAAATCCCTACAGAAAGGTCTGCATGGGTCAGGAGAAAAGCTTGTCTGAAATCAGAAGAAGCTCAATAAAAATGCAATGCGTCTACCAGTGTTGTTGTGAGGCAGTGAAATACAGGGATGGTAATAACTTTTTATTATTGTATGGACAGACGGGAAGGGGAAGAGCATAAACACAACTAAAAGTTCATGCTGAAGTGGTATTTTTTAAAGGAGACCTGTCATGCTTTTTAGTTTTTATCCTTTCCATCAATGTTTTATGTTCATGTGCATATGAAAGATCTTTAAAGTTGAAAAGGTCAACAAAAAGCTCCTCTCTCCCACAGAAAACACTGCTCCTGAAACGCCTCCTCAGTAGTAACGCCTTTAATTCTGTTACTTTATGAAATAACGGTGTCTCACATTTTCATAATTTAATGCCTAGGAGCTACTTTGGAACATAAAACTTGATTCAGCACAGGTTCTTTGTTATTGCTAGCAGTGCTGGCCCAGGCGTGTGTGAGCTGACCAATCAGAGCAGACTGGGTATTCAGCCTTAAAGAGACAGGAGCTAAAACAGAGCGTTTCAGACAGAGGAGGAATAGAGAGCTGCAGTCACAGGAAAATATCAGAAAATGTATGTGTTGTGATGTGTTTTTGAACATTAAAGCCTTTAAACCTATTCTAGTAGTAACATGAAATTAAATTATGAACCTGAAAATGAGCAACTTATGTCTCCTTTAACACGTGTTGGTTAAAGTTCACAAAACATTTAAGGAAATGTCACTTTTACTCAACCAGAAAGGGTAAAAATACTGAAATGAGACCAAATATCAGCACTTTCCCACTGAGTTTCTGGAAGCCTCAGATTTTGTTGTGGTCAGATAATATTCAGCCCAAGAAAATTGGGAGAAATAATGACAATATTCCACTTACATATAAAAGCCGAAATACTGAAATACCAGAACTATATTTTCGAATCGTGAAATAAAAGACGAGCGATTACTTCTGCAGCTGTCAGGGTTTAAATAAATAAAAACTGAAATGGGTTTTTACAAGTTTCAACAAGCACCTCAGCTCCCAAAATCCATGTGACCCCGTTACAGATGTTGTTTCCCTGTGGGAATATTGAGGCCGGGGGGGCGAGACCTCCAGTGCTGATGATGGAGTACGTAAACTGACTAAATAGATCATAAATCGATTCACTCGGACGTGAAAACATTTGAGTTGATTTTGTACTATTGTCCTTTTGAAATGTAATTTGTGGCTCTGCGCTCACCCGGCTGTTCAAGCTCTTCCCTGCACCCTCCCCTTCACCTCCTCTACACACACCGTGAGTTCAACTGCGCTCGGGACAGTAAATCAAACTCCTCCGAGGAAACCATTTATAAAAGCCTGACATCAGGCTTCCGTTTTCTGATTGCTGATTACACCTCAGAGTTTTTGAACGCGGCTTCGCTAGTCACCTCAGGAGCAGCGCGGGACGAGATCCTCCGAGCTGTAAATTAACCACATACATTATCTGCAGGCCCCCAAAAATTTGATCCGCTGATCACCGTCTCGTCTTTGTGAGGCCTCCTATCCTGGAGATGATGAAAGAGAAGAAAGCCCTTAATGGGTTTACCAGCATGCTGAATCCCTGCCTTGTCTAATGTTAAATCACTGCTTATATTTCTTACAGCTGGCTTTAGCCTTGGATGGCAAGAAAAGACAGAAACTCACAAACTGGTGCTTAACAAAAATATGGATTTTACCTCCAGAATAAGTCAGAATTAGGCCTGCACGGACACATTAATATTGTTGTGTGCCCTCAGTTTGAGTAAAGCCAAGGACAAAACTGCATATCACATGCCACGGTCAGGGATTTTTCACTTTCATGCCGTGGCCCTTCAGAGGTCAACTTTTTAAGCGTCACATGCAAAGAACAAGAAACAATAGTCCCGCGGCTGTTTTAAGACTTAGGATCCTCAAATGAAGTGTATCGATGGCGACATAAATCAGATTGATTGGATTTTAATAGCGACATCTCCTCCTCTCTCAGAGTTAAAGATGAATCCACATGCTCACAATGTCCTTTGTGGAGGCAGGTCAGTGCATGTACCCGAGACAACAGCTAACATATTACGTATTTACTAAACTTTGCTTCAACCACCTGCCATTCTTCCTCTGTTTGTCAGCAGGATTACATGAAAACTACGGAACGGATTTCCACGAAACTTGGATGGATGATGGGTCTCGGCCCAGTGTAGACCCCATTAACTTTTGGTGCTGATCTGGATAAAAACAAATGAGGCAGATTTTGGTGGCCGGAGATTTAGAGTGAGTACAATATGATGCTGATTCAAGTAAAAGTCCAGCTAAATCGATGATTTATAGGCTTGAATGAATTCATGTGGACTGCTGGGCCTTGGTGGAGGTATGCACTCTGCTGAGTGCCATTCTAATTTAACATATTTTATAGTTCTTGCCTTCTTTTGTCTTATTTTCATCTTTAACCTCTCATCTTATTGTTCTTAGCAGCTATTGTTATTTTCTGCCTCTTTTGTTTGTCATTCATTTTTATTGCCTAGTCTTTCATGCACAGTATTTGAGCTTATTTGAAATGTGATTAATTAAAATGAATTGAATTTGCCTGACTTTATTTATTTTCTTGTCACTTTATTGTACAGCACCATTAATGGTGCTACACCCATTAAATGAAATACAGCGGGAAATAAGTAAAGTTTTACTTTTATCATTAATAATTTATTAATTGAAGACTATTCAATCTAAAATTGCACAAAAACTGATACACCATTAAAGTACAATACATAGGGGAATAAACTTGATGCATTATGAGATCTAATTAGGATTATAAGTGATAATAATACATGTTTTAAACGTTTCACCTGTTTGTCATTTACATTTTTGGCCCACGGTTTGGTTCAGGTACACAAAACTTTAAGCTTCTATTATGCAATCTCACATTTGAACTTCTGTCTGCTTTAAATTATATCAGAACTTGTCATAAACTCCATTTTTTTTTTTTGTCCGGAACCATTTTCTTTTTCAAGCATGGAACATGTATGGTGACCAAACTCGCAGGTTTGCACTGCGGTCTCCTTCGGCTCCGACATCGCTCTGAACATGCTGTAAAAAAATAAGTAAAAGGCCTCTTTCATCAGTAATTGATAGGTGCTTGTTTTGGTTCAGTGGCCTTGTGTCACTCTTGCCACTATGCGTTAGGAATATATCAGAGCTGGAGCGCCGTGCAAAGGTGGAAACAAGTGTGTCATGAGCAGAGAGAGTGACACATACGCCATGCTGTCAGGATGACTAATAGCCCGGGGCAACAGGTCTCACCGTGGGGTGTTACCAATCAGCCGGGCCTCAGGTTGGAGCCTGACAGCCGGCCACATGACTTGGAAGCAAGTTGGTCACCTGCATTTTGTGTATGTTAACAGCACTTTTTGTCTCGAGATCCTCCAACCAACTCGATTCACCTCTTCAGCTGTGAAAGATGATCGCTTCAAGGCCTTAAGAATGCTCCAAAATAGCTTGAATTAACAATGGTGAAAACTCAAAATGGCTTTTTGAGAAGCGTGACGCTTCAGATTAAATCACATGGATCATTTAGTCTTTTTGCTTCAGCTGCAGAATCTTTATTTGACAAGTCAGCTCAGAAGGCAGTTCATCAATTCAGAGTGACATTTACACTCTAACTCACCCATAGGGGGTCAAAAGGGAAACCTGCCTGGTCCGTGCAACAGTATCACATTTTACATGTTCAAAAAGTCAGATGTATTACATTATTATCATGTGTTATGTAAAATCTTGTAATCATGTTGTTATTATAACTTTAGGGCCTTTTACACGTCGTGTAGGATGATTAAGCAATGTATTTAATGCTGAAAAATGTCTCGCCCAGTAATTACGCTGTAATATTAGAACTGGTGAAGCAATATGTTAACTGCACCAGTCGGACCGCTTTTGTCGGATGCCTCGGTGAAAACTAAGACGCTTGTCTGCTGGCCAACTTCCTGTACAAGGTGAATTAGCTTTCAGTGAGTGTGACTCTCTTCGAAAGAACTTGCTTTGTCACAGTGTGCAAGTGAAAAAAAAATACCTTCATGACACAATGTGCGTCACTGTCGTCCTTAAAATAAACCTGAGAAAACAAACATCACATTGGCACTGACTCGTGATAGTAAATTTGGTTAGCGAAGGCCACAAGCTGAGCGGATGCATGTACGGCATTCAGACCGAGGCAGACACGTCAGCACTGCGCCGAGCAGCACTCGGGAGGGCTGTTTTCTCCTGGACTTAGCAGTACATGCAGCCATTACACAGTACATTGGATGTTATATACAGCTGCTCATGTGCATCCAAAAGCCACATGTTGACAGTTAGAGATTCATGCATTCGTCGACACAGGAATAGCTGCTCAGAGGCCGTTCTGTTTTAAAAACTGCATCACCGACATTAAACAATCACCATTAGAATTGACCCAACTTTAAAGGTGCACTATGCAGTGGTGGGAAAGACATTTTAATCATCTTTGTCTACTGCTTTTGAAGAAACTTTTTGTTTTCACGATAATAAACTGAATAAACGAACTAACCTTAATGACAACACAGTTTCACACTGTTTAACTTTGTTTATATTTGGCGGACCCTGCCACCTTTTATAGTTTTAAACAGCATTCCCTCTGAGAGCAGCTTGTTTGTGTTAGTACCTCATTAATATTGTTTAAAATTCTGAGTTTGAATTTCTTCTCCAAAACCACATAGTGCCCCTTTAAAAAGCCTTAAGACGTACACAACAATTGTACATTTAACTTTTAATCAAAACCTTCTAAGAATCTTTATATCTTCAGAATCGCTGTATTTCATATCCACTGTGAAGTAACAGATTACTGGTTGCACAACACCTGAAACATACCTGAACACGGCGCCCCTAAACAGATAGGGGTGCATGTTGTTCAGATCTAATAATGCTTTGAATGCTCTCCAGCGTGCTAACCGTAGTGACGTCATCTACATAAAATAAACACAGCGCGGCTCCACACCCACGCGCAACCGACTACTGGTTTCCATTTTGCCAACACCAGTTGACGTCTCTTCCAATTAAGCCCATTTGTTTGCACATCAGTATTGCACCAGGGCTCGGGTTTGTTAAACACAGTGTTAACAGGCAATTACTCGTGAGCAGAAGTGGCAGATTTTATGTTGCTCTGGAAGACAAGCGTTTTCCAGCAGCATTTTATTTTCCAGGTGTGTTGAGTTGTTTTTATATGGTGTGGGCAGACGGCCGTGCCCAACCTGTAAACAGTTATGTAGAACGTGTCAGGACAATAAAAAAAAAGGACCACCAAAAATCTGTTCTGAGATCTAATTGACCTCTATTCATAAAGAAATCAGCCGTGTGAGTGCTGATCAGCCAGGTCATGTGTAACATATCATAACATTAAATAAAATGTGCTGGTTTCAATTTGGTCACCTTCGTGTTCTGGCTCTTAATTTAGTGTGAGCTAAATTTGGTTTGATCAACATTATTTACATCCATCTGATCGATTCAAATTGTATGTTACCTGCTACTTCAGTGACTATGTTGTGTTTTAATGCACAATTGTGATTTGCAGATTTCTGCAAAACACTAACAGGTTGAAACTTTATGTTTCCTAATGTTGTAACTTAAAATGTTTTGTATTTTACACGGTCAGTTTTATGTAAGTCAGAAAGCTGTCCTTGTGGCCTGGATAGGATTAGGAAAAGATCATGTTTAGACATTAGTTTCACGCTTACAAATATTGAAATACAATCTTGAACAGTGGTCTCTCGCCTAGCTGTCATGCAATCGTCGTCTCCTCCTCCTGCTGACAGGAAAGTCAGCTCCTTTACATGTTATAAAGAAATATTCACATAGCAATATAAAAATGCCAAATGAATTTCTAAAACTATATAAATAACAACCAAATCTACTGTAAATGTTACCAACACATTGATTGGAGCTTTGTCTCTAGTACAGAAAAGCCTAAATTATTCATGTTTGCAGATCATTTACTGAGGAAGGAGTGAAGAATGAATCAGTGGCAACCTGATAACTAATGATTCATTGATAAGCAGTTACTGCATAACTCTTAATCAAGGACTACATTGTAAATGATGAGTTACTTACAGAGCAGACTGCAAGATTAGGTAACTAATCATTAGGTAATGAATCATTTGGAAATGATTAGTTCATAAATGTCTGCAAATCAGAATATCAACCACTTTCTCCATGAGACTTTTCTGATTGAAACGCCCCAAAAGTAGTAATGACTATTTAATCATTCATAACTTAATACTTCAGAACTAGCTGATCATATCGCAATCTCCTCAGTTTTGTGTGCACTGTAATGTACCTTTAACAGATGTAGTAAGGTAACTCATACTTGACTAAAATCTGGCATTACCGACATGTTATGTTAAAATCTAAATGATATGTGTATCATATTTCTCACGGGGTGGTTGTTTTTGTGAGTCATGCAGTAATCTGAGGGGGAATATTTTTTTCCTCCAATCCAGAGATGTGACTGCCTGAGGTCTTGGCAAGGTCCAGCGCAGTCCGGGAAAAACTCTGCTGAGCACTTGTGATTAAGTGTCTTTATTTAAGCCCGTGAACTCAAATGAGCAATCAGGAGCCAAACCGAGGCTCCAAACTTCCTCAAAATCATGTTGCTGGAACCTCCGAAGAGTGTTGCCGACCGACTATCATCATTTCTCTGCTGTCAGCTGGTGCTGCATGTTATACTTTAGTTGTTAGATTCACTCAAGTAACAAACTGTGCAATTAAACCAAAGACATGTAAGCTTTTGCTTTTAAGTAATATTGACTGGATTTATGTTTCTAAACAGCCAAAAACTAAAACCTCTATACAGAGCTGAAGACTTTTATAATGTTATTATATGGCACATATTGACAAAGGAATTATGCATATTAATGACAATGTCTTGTTCTGGCATATAGTATTTTCCTCTAAAACGACAGATCTGGGACATTCTGTCTCTTGGCCTCAATCCAGACGTCTACGGTGGCCTCATTTCATTGTTCTACTGTGCTATCATGTCTGTAGCTCTGTCTGTAATATACATGATATTTCATGCATGTATACAAAATAACAGAACCTTTTCATTTATCCAGGCACTTTCATCAAACCGACACAACTTTAGAGGCTGGTGAAGACGTGAATGAAGGCGCACTGAGCAAAAAGGTCATCAGAACCGGTTGATAGATGCGGCGCGTCTGGATGATAAAGCATGTTTTGTTTTCTGTGGGTTTTTATGAATGAATTCATGTTCCTGTGCACTGGCAGCCCGGTCTTGTCTCTACCTGTTTGACGGTGAAATTCCCACATTCTCTCTGTCTCGCTCACATCACTCGCCCCGATGAGCAGATAATGTCAAGGAAGTCAGCTCAACGACGTGTTTTTATTTAGTCTTCACAGCGAGATGCCTCAATACGGTGTGTGATCAAGAAAATATACAAATGCGGATGCCTGATGGTTAGACAACTTGTGGTATCTTTCTACATAAACTACTAAGTGCTCCATTAAACTTGTCATAAGCTTTTAACAAACGGAGATTAGGTGCTATTGATTGTGACACACAGGTATGACAGCGGCCGGGTGTGGAGGCCGGGGAGGGTGTGGGTGTGCAGCCGTGCTAAAACGCTATTTTTAGATACATTTAAAAGGTGGATGAGGTCAGATTTCACTGCTCAACACACACCTTGGGGTGATTCAGTGGCACTAACTTGTGAGACCCAGCCTGGCTGGTCAGCTCAGATGCAGGGCCAGAAAGACATACTGTGTCGTTTTTGACTGCTGAGCAGTGTTGATATGTCGGTCCCTTTTATTTGGTATCATCTAGCAGAAAGCGGCGACTTTCTTCTATCTGATATTAATTTCATTATTAGTGTGAGTCAATCAATTGCCAGAATACATTTTGGCAATACAAACCATGGATGTGTTGCAACTTTACAACTTTTTCGGTTGAAGTTTCCATTTTATGTTGTGACAACGCTTTGCTGACCTGGTAATGGTTAGGAAAAGATTGTGTTTCTGCTGAAAAAAAACCTGTTTAGTACAAACACAACTGGAAAATGTTGAGTCATCTTGCAAAAAAAAAAAACAGTGGTTTCATGCTTACAAATGTTGAAACGCCAGCCACGTTGCCCATTCTCTCCAAATCCTGAAAATCAGCTTATATGGCTGTTACGTGAACATGGTTATGTGAAATCAATATGGCACACGTGTGACACGTAAAAATGTAACACGTCCATGTAAAATGGCAACATTTCATCCTGCCACTCGGCTGCATAATACGCTTATGGATACAAATGCGTACCACCAGCACAGCGCTAATGTTGTGCACGTTTAAAACAGTTTGGAATAAATATAATAATTAAAGTTTTTTATTTTTTTTTCACAGACAAAGCTTTACAAAGGAACTCTGACAGACAGCAGGAAAGATAACAACTTCAAATAATGCTAAGTTTCAGTGTGCTGGTGCCCGTTTTATGTTTTTTGCCCCTGTCCCTTTAATGTCCTGAGTCCACCCCTGCTAATAAGACATCAGCTAACATGATGCCATTATCTTCTTAGAGATATTTTAATATAAAAGTATGTCTACAGGAATGATGTCAGAAGAATGTGTTTTTGCAAATTCCTTTTGTGATAAGCGGGCCCATCACACACGTCAGTCATACTGTACACGAGAGCACGGCCCGGCATCTTAATCCCTCTGTTGATGACGGATGGAGTTATACAGTCAACAGCTGGGTGCTCTGGGAACGCCGCTCTTACTCCCTGTGTTCGTGTTGCATCCACACGTACATGAACTTCTGTGTGTGTGTGTGTGTGTCACAGCAGGTTCAGACGGCCAACACACTAACCTGTTTAACTCACTCGGCGCCTGAGCCACTGACGGGGGCCTTTTACTGCTCCTGGGCTGGTCCAGCCCCTAAAACAAGCTCCCGGGCTGCGGCAGCGGTTAGGAGCCCAAACCAAGCCTCCATTCACCTCATCAGGCCAGCTGTTTATTTTCAGAGGCATTAGAGGAAACACTCGACAGGGCTTATCAGATCCAAACAGTCGCACGTCTTTGTTATTTTACACACAAGGCCTCCTCTCAACTCAGCCCCATTTTCAGTAATTGTTTTCTTTCTTGCTCAGTGGAATAACACGGAGGGCTACATTTAACACAAGTGGTAAGGGAATCCGTCAGTGTAAACAAGGCAGATACAATGCACACTGGGATTTTATCTGAGCCCGTTTCTGTTATTCTGTGTTTTTTAAAGGGCAGGGCCGGACCAAATATGAGTGTGCACGTCTTAAGGTGAAATTGGCTGAAATGGAATACAGGCTGTTTTGACGCAGAGCTCTCCACCTCCCATGTAGACCTCTGTTTCTCTTAATTACTGCTTCACTAAACATCAGTGAGATAACAGCCTGATGGACATCGGTGCCTGATGGACATCGGTGTGGAAAGTTTATAGTTTTAAATCCTTAATTCTCAATATTAAAAGATTTTGTTTGGTGGCAAAACAGAAAGTGTTTGCTTCTGAAAATGTGCTGTGTTGTGATGCAAAAAGCCCGGGTGAGTTGTTGTGACACTGTAGTACACATGTTCAACATGGTGGCAGTGTTGCACTGTCTGTGGGACACCTGAAGCTCTCCGTGCCACTCAGTACCAAGCAGCTGGAGACAGTGCTGAGGATTATGAGGCAGCCGCACGGCCCAACGGGCTGCTTCGATCGGAATTGTAATGCACAGAGTGCCACACATATCAGATTTGCGACGTGGAGGCACAGACACGACGGTTAGAAAAATCAGATAATAGCGGGTATGCTGAATAATGTGAGATCTAATCGTGTCTCCTTATCAAAAGAGACAGCCACGGTGGAGAAATCAGTGAGTTTGTCAGCAGAGCAGGAAATGTTTAGCAGTCACTCATGACTGACAAACACAACCTCTGTTCGGGGCTGCGAGACAAGCCAACGTTACAGCCGAGCATCAAGGCAAAACATCATCCAAGTCCCCCCCGGTTCCACCTCCTCCATGACTGCCAGCGGGAGCTCTCGTAGATGGGGCCGGGCCTCACTCTGCCAACTGCGCCATAAAATAAACACACAGTAAATCCGGCGTGATTAACATTAATCATGATCACGTCACTGCTAATGCACTGACTGAGGGCCGTACAGTGAAAGCACACTGACCTAGACAGTGAGGAAGGGGGGGACGGAGGGGGCTTCAGGAATTATGCTGCGATAATGAATGAGAATTCATCAGATGTAGAAAATTGCAGTGAGTGCGTTTCAGGCTGCGGATGACGTGGAGCAAAAAGCACAAATCAACATAGGTGTAAGACACGGTAAACTTGACTTTATTTGCATGACCCCTGCATCTGGAGGGAGCGCCGCTTTGAAAACATGCAACATTTTGGGAAGGCCATTTATTTAAGAGGGCTCCTTTTTTAACTGTGGCAGTGCCAGACACAGTTTGACTAAAAGGTCCCGCAAGGCTTGTAACTTATTGTCGGAGGATTGGGTTTCAGCTAAAATTAGCCATCAGGCCCGATTTATTACTCTGATCGAGGGCTGATAAATGCCAGTAACGGTCTCCCCATTATAAAAAAAAAAAAAAAGCTAAGCCCCGAGTCGAAGATATAATGTTGCAATTTTATTCAGCCCACATCACACGAGAGGAGAATGTGTAAAAGTAGTAGCTAAAGGTTTCCCCAAAGTATTGAACCGACCTGAGAGGCTCGGGGAAAAACGACTCCAATTTATATGGAGGTGGCAAAACAAGCGTCTTTCTTTATAGGTGACTTGACTTATTAAAGCCACCGGAGACTGTAAGTTATGAAACGACAGAACAGAAACTGCTCGAAAATTCACTTAAAGAAATGTTTCTGTCATTTCATCCATGATCTTCATCAAGAAATAAAATAATTCCATCCTAACTATGGAATTCAACTGTAATATACAGTTTAAAAAATGGTCAGATGACAAAAAGAACGTCAAGAAAAATATCCTGATTTATTCAGATAAAGTGCAAAAACAATAAATGTACAGACATTTTCATTAAAGGTTTTACAGAGAAACCGATTCTACATGAACTATTACTATCAGATACCATCAATAAAGTGATAGCATTAAGTTTTAATTCACAGAGAAACACTGTTATTTTGAATTGACCAGATTTTTCCTAAATTATAATGATCAGCCACCTTCAACAAATCGATAGCACCAATAGTTTTATAGAGGAACACTGTTATTTCACAGATTCTTCCTACAGTATGATGATAAAACACCTTCAATAAAGTGATGAGGCTCATAATTTACAGAGAAACACTGTTGTTTTATGGATTTTCCCTACCTGTAGTAAGTTACAATCATCACTGCAGCGGAGAATATAGCATAGCAGCCATTCATAATGAACTGCTCCTGTTTATGAGGCCTGTCGCACTGGTTTACCGTCGTAAATCATCTGTTCATCAGCCCTCTGTGTTGTAAAAGACCTCTCTTACATGCATAATTTGCCGTGGTTTATTTCAGAATTTTTTTTATCATTGTGCCGATCTGTCTTTGAATGAACAGTGGCAACAGTGTTCCCCTCCGCAGGATTTTTGCACACAAGCTCACCTGAAGACAAATGTCCTTTTGACGGAGAAGTCGTTTCCTCCTTACTGTTCAAACACAGATGCCAATATTCAGGTGAAAATAAGAGCCTCCCTGCATTCGCTCTTTTAAATATCAAACAAGACTCTGCTGAGTACACTTGGGCAGGACCTGTGGACACTTGGGCAATTATCAGAGATTATCTGAGCACTACATGTCCCTTCTACCCCGCCCCAACACACATACAAAAGCTTGCTTTCTTGTTTTTCCACCCTCTACACTCAAACAACACGGGCTGCAGAGGATCATAATAGGTTGAAGTTTTGAACGCTTGAAAGAGCGCGCCCCGTCTCTGCTGCCAGGAAACAGTCTGTACTGCCATACTGCTGCAGCACGTGAAGACAGGCGCTGCTGCTGGCTCTGCACAGAAACAAGAACAGCGGCCAAACACCCTTTTTTATTCCCCTCTCCTCGTGTCATGTACTTCCCCCAAGAGGTGGTTTGTCTCACTCGTCTGTGTCTGCATCCTCCTGAATACCTGTGCAGACAGCAACGAGGAAGCGCTGAAATATTGCAAAAGCAGGCGCCAAAATATGCAAACGAACTTTCCACTTAGATTATCTGGGTAGGGTTTTTGCAGTATGGATTCCAGCGTGTCCGTGGCTGGCACCAAGCGCACGTCTCGTGGCGCAGATCCTGGCATCTGTGGAGCCCACACACACACGCACACACACACACACACACACACACACACACACACACACACACCAGTGCCATGCTGCACACTCCTCGCCACTGACATCCTCCACTCTGACCAGAGACTGTAAACACCAGAGGAATGGACCACACACACACATAGACAAAGACATACGCAAACACGATTGATGTTAAAGGCCTGATCAGAATTTTTTTTTTTCATGACAGATTCGCATTTTTTTTATTTTTAATTTTTATAAATCAGAATTCTGACTTTAAAGTCAGAACTCAAAACAAAATTTCACATGTGGCCCTAATTCTCTTCCGTAAATTTTTGAGTTTGAGTTGTAGGTGAAACAAATGTTTTGTGTGTTTATGATCATATTTTAAAATATAAGATAATTTCACCTGCGTGTTTACAACTATCACTGATGTAACAAACATCTTCATCAGATAGAAATATTATAAGTGCTCTGCATAATTTATTTCACTCAGAAAGGTCTGTTGCCCTTGCTGGATTTTTATTTACAGGCAACATAATTATATTAATGGGGTAAGTCTTACTTTTGAATCTCCTGTAATCAAACTTTTTACCTTTATCTCCATTTTCCATCTATCAAGTCACTTTTAATTAAAGGAAATGTAAAATTTGTTGAATCAACATATCCGTTTTTAAACCCTGATATTGTTACTTGCTGTACTTCTGAAAAGCTGAAATGAAGCAGGTAAATCAATAATTGTCAGTCTGTCAAAATTCAATCAGCAGGATATGAAATATCATTTAAATTTTCATTCAACTTGTTTGATAAAAATCATTTGCAAGGTGCAATATGTAAGAGTATTAGTTTAAACCATTAAAAAAATCAACTAAAATGATAAACACAGTGAAAATAATATGATAATGTTTCAAAGACATCTTTGTATTTTGGTACAATCTTTGAATTTCACCCAAATTTGTAGTATTTAATATATTTTTTGTTAAACAAAATATTTAAATAAGAAACTTAATTTCCATTTTGGAACATGAAATGGTGAAAATTTACCTACTTTTTTAAAAAATCTGCCCCTCAACAGAGGAAGCCGAACAAACAAACAAAGAAAGAGATTTTACCCATCAAATACAAAAACAACTCGTGTCCAGTGACGGTTGCACAATATCCGAAACAGCGCGGGTAAATCAGTGTAGATGGCACAGTAATGCAGTCAGCGAGGCGCTGAGGAAGTGGGCTGTTTGTACTGCACTACAATGTGTACTTTGCAGGCCTCTGCGGGTTACAGCCGCGTGTATATAATGGCCGCGCTGTACAGTAGCTGACCACTCGATGACAGATGCCAGCTGACAGGTGGGACCACAACACCCAGAGGCCGGAGCCTCACTTGTCACGGCCGCAGAAAAGGATGCAAATATCGACTTTATCTAAACTGCCAAGGAAATTAAAGTACAAACAAGGCGTCTTGTGGTTCCTTTGAAAATACAGAAAAAAAACAACAGATTTTTTCTTGAACATTGCTTTTAATGGGAACAAATTTCTCTTTGAAAGCTCAAAAGGCACTTAAAACATCTTCCCAATCACTCTCTGAGAAGCGAGTTGTTCTGTCTGCTGTTCCCTCCGACGTGTGCTCTCACTTGGTGGGATTTACAACCAGGGCTGACTGTGTAGGCAGGGAGGTAGGTCCTCTCTCCTCACAAAAAACTTCCCTGCTTTTTCCATTATCAGGAGCAGGTGTGCCCTCTGAAACAACAGGGTCAAGGGACAGATCTCTGCGTCGATGAGCACCAGTAGCCCTGTCAGCTGACATTCATTGGGCCCTTGGCTGCCATCTTGCCCTCCAGGTGACTCCGTTCATTTATGTTGGACCTCCGTGGTCGGACTGGTTTTACTGGTGCGGCTGCAGGAGCAGCCCTTTGCACTATGGCTTACGTCAAACATGCTGCATTCGGTAAACAGCTTTGCCAATCCCTCTAAATATTGGGAGAAGGAATGAATGAGGGGAAAGGGATCAAGACCGCTCGAAACTCAAAAGACCTTTCACTCGGGCCGAGGGAGACTGCGTCTCGCTCTCGTAGCTCGGAGGGAGTTTCCAGGCCACGTGTGTTTTCTAACCAGCTTTAAATAAACAAGCTCAACCCCAGATTTAATGAACAGGAAAAGCAGCCTGATGAGAGAAATCAATTTATTTAAGGGCCGATGCCACATGATAAACAGTGAGCTCTTAGCGTTTCTCGCGGATGCAATTTTTGGAAGTGCAAATGACGGCGCGGCTGCCAAGGATCACATTGCAACACATTTATAACAGCGAGTGAATTTGACAGTGTAAATGCAATTTGAAAGAGCGATTTACACGATACTACCGTAGCCGGGCCGTTTCATGGGAGATAGGATAATTCAGGAGATTATTGTTCGCATTTCGATAAGGCTGTGAAAGAGCCTGTTTGTTCAGTTTTACGTCCAATAGCCACACTAATGTGAATCCCCCTCATCTGTCAAGGAAACATTTGCATGATGGCTACATGACAACACAGGCTGACATTATTACACCGCCGCCCAACCCACATAGAAAAAAAACTGCTATCTTCACGATCTGTTGACTTTGAAAGCAAATGAGATGAGTAAATGTTAAAATGTCGAGAGCATAGGAGCGGAGCGGTTAGAGTGTAAACATGGCGTGTCGGAACAGCTTTGAGCACAACAAAAAAAAAGAAGATCTCTGTGTGAGAGTTGCAATACAAGTCACACCGGGTGAGCACCAGTGCCTTTGAAATCTTTGAAGCCTTTTGTCTCAGAGCTGCTGGAAAAAACTGTATGTTAGTGCGATGTGTTCCACCTGGACCAGCACATCAGCTGATATTGGCCACGGTGACATCGACGCATGTCAGCTGATACAGTGAGTTAGCAGGAATGTGCAGTATTGAAATGCCCAAATGCCTTTACATGGTGTGTCCATAGACGAGCACTGACACGTTGAGTAAACTTGAACTGTCCCACTAAGTATGTATCTTGGTCAAAATACCTAAAAATAAACAAAACGCACCAAAAACAAACAAAAAAAACAATTCACATCAAGATACTTTACAAACTTTTGGTTCATATATAATTTTAAGTATTTTTTTGTAACACATGATATAAGCTTTTTTCACGGCGGACATATAGACATGAAATAGAAGGTAAACACAGCTTTACTTAATTACAATTAATCAAGGTTTCATTCCATTTAGTGTAGCAGAGACTTTCTAGTGAGCCAACATGCACGATAGCAGCACCTTGACTCTGTTTGACCTGAATGGAACGGAATCTTAATTAGTATTGTTGCTATCACCTGCGTCTACCCTACTGTTTAATGTCAAAATGGCTGCTGTGAAAAAGGATATATAATAACAATTAAAGGGTTACGCCACAAATTTTGCAGATTAAAGTGTGTTTACTGGGTCTTAATAAATTGCCTCCAGTGATGTCACTCAGTGGCTGAGTTGCATTGTAGGTAATGTAAAGTTGCGGGTTTTGAAAAAGCAGTCCACGTTTCACTCCTGTAACACTGTTGGACTCAGGCAGTCAAAAAACAAATTGTCGAAATTAGCAAAACCAGAGATGTTGCCTTTTTAATTCTTAAAACCTGAAGCCTACATTACCCACAATACTACTGAGCCACTGAGCGACGTCATTGGAATCAAATTTATCAGATTACAGGCCACAAAAGGCTTTATATTGTTTTTTCACATATGCAGTAGTACCCCCCAATGTGTAAAATTGATTTCTTGGCTTAACACATTAATCGTCAGACCCCTGCCTCATGGGTCATCCTCTAAATTCCACTATAGATGCAGGACAATCGCTCATCTTTTGAGTGATTGTGATCGCTGAGTTAAAATGAAAAACAAAATGTGACTAAAACTTTAGATCTTGTTTCTTTAAATGTATTTATTGTAATTTTCTAAACATCAGAATCAGTGTCTGCCTCTGCCTCATTTGGCGTGTAGTTTGTAAGTGTGTTCATCTTTTGTCTAGAAGTGCACATACATGTACTGTGCAGTATGTTTGTTAAAGTTACTCTACTTACATGATCTGCAAGTTTCTTTGGAGAAAAGCTTCAGCTAAATGAATGTATTGTAAATTACATATTTGTGTCTGTATCCAGATTTGTTTGGGCTGTGGGGGATTATTATACTTTGTTTAAATGCACAGTGTGTCATTTGTGCTGCTCGAGGTCAAAAACACCACTGCTGATGAAAATCTATCTGGTGTGAACAAGGTCATTCATTAAAGTTTCATTCAAGTCACATCTGCCGACATCCTCCTAGCGCCGTGACGCTCCCGGATGTTGAAGCGACATGCAACCAAAATTAATATTACTGGAAACGTTTGGGATAATGTAAGTACGCGCCTCAACAACATACATAACTAAAAGTCAGGTCCTTTTTAGACATTTTAATGCGGAAATGTTGCCTATTACATCTTTAAAAGTAATAGTTCAAAATTAATGTAGTGTTATCTGTTAATAATAGTGTTTGCTGTTATTTAATAAGTTGATTTAATTAAGAACTTTTCAAGAGCGGCCTTAAAAATCTTTTCTTGTTTTAATTGAGATTAAAAATGTATTTTTTTTTTTAAAAAGATGAGATGTCATGTGTCTGTTTGACTTGCTATAATAAATAACTAACTCCCTGTAAACATATTATTTACGAAGTTCATCTTTAGTATAAAAAAATAGAGCTGATCACTCGCCAACACAAAGTGTTCAGGCAGAGGAGACTTTTACGCCACATCAGGGAAAAGAGAAATGAGCAGGAATAACAAGCGTATCACTGATGATTTTTCAGGAGGTTGGGAAGAAGGAGGAGATGTTACAAAGCAGAAAAAAAAAAACATGACTTCATGACATCCCGGGCTGGCTTTCAGATCAGAGGGTGCACAAGCGTTACAGCTTTAAGGCTTTTTATCATCCCCAGCGAGGGCGGCCGGGGTCAGAGGGATAAACGAGGAGGTGCGCTCCGCTCTGGTGTCAGGTGGCTTTCAGGTTCCTGCTCCCCCAAAATGTTTTTTAGTGCTGACTCTCACCTTGTAGCCCGTCTCCGGATCTCCTGGGTCTACTTGTCGTGTACAACAAGGATGACTGATGACCGGGAGGGGAGATCATCTGATGCAGGAGTCAGCTCATAATTCTTTGACTGCGTAGAGATTAAATTAAACTGGAAACCAGTCCGAGTCCTAAAGGTTATTACTTTTCCCGATCTTTCCGGAGAGAGTCAGTGGGACGATGTAGAAACAGGTGCATGATTTGTTTGTCACCCGTGTTTGTATATGTAAATATATGTCCGTTTAGCATGTCCTGTACTTTTTCCCCCTCTATTTTTCCCCCTATAAAAAAGTGTGAAGGCTGCATTAATATTTAAACTCTCAGGTGTAATCATTCATTGACATCTTCAAACAGACGCTGATTAATTTATTTCTTTTTAAAGTTAAAAACAGATAAAACTAACCTGTGTCTTTTTACCATGATGGTTTTCATGCCTGAGATGAATAACACTGTTGAATTTGAATGCTTTACAGGGATGAGAAGGTATTCAGTGGTTTTCTTTGAAACAAGGAAAGACAGGGTGTGAATAGAACCGGAACCACAGTGAAACCATAGATAACGTCCATATTTATTTTATAGCTAAACAAATATATTACGGTGGTTAACTCTGAGCCGCGGCTCAGGATGAGTGCTGATTTGCTTTTTACGGTTTATTCAAACAAACAGTCATTTGGCATTTCTCTGCACCTGTGTTTTTATAACTGTGCACAGAGGCATTCTTCACCACGGGCCATTGAGATTTTTATCATGTATATATTTATGTTGAATGAATTTTTATGAAGTCATTAGTTAGTCATTAAGTAAAATGCTCAAATAATAGAATTTTAGCCTTTCTAACATGTCATTGCTCAAAGGGTGGCAGTACTCAAGCTTAAGTGGGACAGGCAGTTCTGGAACTACTACTAGGGCTGCAACTAACTTTAATTGTCAATTAATCTGTTGACTATTCCCTCCATTAAAGGATTAGCTGTTCATATATAAAATGTCAGAAAATACTCAAAAATAAAAAGATGTCGATCAGTGTTTCCTGAAACACTGAAACACTGATGACTTCCTCAAATATCTTTGTTTTGTCCACAACCCAAAGATATTCAGTTTATTGTTATCATAGTGAAAGAAACCAGTAAATATTCACATGTAAAGGTCCTGGACCATTTTACTCTAAAAATGTGTCAGACTGATTCATAGACGATCCAAATATTTGCGACTGCAGGTCTAACTTCTACATTTCACTCTCCACTCTCTGCGCCACGTGTCTCTCGGCTGCCGTCTCCATATCAGACTCCCTGGGTGACTGATAACGGCCTTCGTGGCACCGCTCGGCGCTCACAGGTTCCAGTTCTTGTCTACTTGTTTTTATCTATCAGTTCTTCGACAGAGTGCTTCGTTGATGAGGGGAGAGAAGAGACGGCATCCACGGTGCACACGCCAACGCAGTGGCAAACATCCCAGTAGATTTAAACTGAATTAAATACTGGATGTCACACACGGCGGAGACATAAGTGGGGCAGGCAGGTGGATGAGCTCCTTTGTCGGGCAGGTGGATGGTCAGACAGCGTGTCTGGCTGTCCTGGAATGCGCCTCTTTGATCCGCCTGGATTATGGTTTCATCGTTTGGGCTGGGCTCACCTGCTCTTCTCTGATCCACGGGGGCCCCTCAGATCCTATTGATACATTACTCATCTGTCATGATATGCAGATCGTATCGCCTGCATGGATCCTCAGCGAGGATTAAACATACCCAACGTTTGTAATATTATATCAGCTATGTATGAGTAAAGGTATTTATGTAGAAATGATATTTCCTCCAAGCAAAATGGGAGTTTTCATGATCGAAAAAACATCTTACAAAGCTTACAACATTACA